>CADDXX010000021.1:1823875-1951063 GCA_902810485.1 Alauda arvensis
TCCTTCCCCCCTTCCCTCCTTCCCTCCCTCCTTCCCTCCTTCCCTCCTTCCTCTTGGTTGGAAATAGAGAACTTTTCACTATGCACCTAAGACAAGAGCAGAATGAATCAGTTTGAATCTTCTGTATAATGTTTCTTTACAATTMTGCCTATTTTAGAGGGCTGAATCATTTTTGCTACCCTTTGCCATTAGGATAATCCATGCCTTCATTCCAGGATACCTGAATGCCATTTATATACTGACTTTAGGACAGACAGCAGGTGCAGCAACCTCTTATGTCTAGACATTTGCTTGGACAAAAAGCAACCACCAGTGAAAGAAAGGAAAAGAAATAATATTTTCTATTTTAAAGGTGTGCTTTGGCCATCAGGAGTTCAGATACTGATTACAGAGCACTGCCCAACTGGGACAGCTGTCAATGGAACATTYCTTAAATGAGTGAAAGATTTTTGGTCAAATGTCTATTTTTASCCCAAAATTTCTTTTATTGTCCCATTTATCCACACTTTCGTCTTTCTTAAGCCCACCCTCCCACCCATTTTCTATCTCAGTCAGTACTATCCAGACTTACAGCTGCCTCCATCTTCATCCATATTGCCAAGGCTAGCAGTGATGCCACGATGGTTTTTTGCCTTTTAATTTTCACGTACCTTTTATGTATTCTCAGTATTCTTAGCATACAATTCTTTAAGCCTGACATCTTAGCATAGTCCTGGTATTTTGCTAGACAAGAAGATCAAGCATCCTAGAGGCGTCACAGTTGTAGGGCAGAAAGCCTCACGCTATATTGAAAAATCAAGGGTCTCTCTGGACATATTTTGTAAACTRGGATTAAGCCCCATCTGGGGGTAATACTTTAGAACAGGGGAATGTCATGCCATTTATTTGAGCTCCTTATTGAGAATCTTTGTTAAATTTTCAAAATTTGCAAGGTTTATAAAATTGTATATGCMGCATACCAGGTGGGAGCATTTTGGTGTATTCCACCTTGACCAATTGTTGCACATGAAGGACCCTCATTAATAAGTACCAAGGTAAAAACCCTTTTATCCCTTAACCATATCTAGCTCATAATTCTAGGGCCAGRAAAAAGGTATCAGCGCTAATGGCTACCTCAGAATTATCTTCTRACAGTCTTCTGCTCTTAACACTCCTCAAAAACTATCCCATAGAAAATTTACATGTTTAAAAATATAATCCTGATAAATATCTTGGTCTTTTCCAAAGTTATAAAAAGTGGTTGTAGTTGAAGTTATGTTTAGCAATGGCTTTTTGTCTCTTACTTACATGTACGACTCAAACAGCCAATGCAAAGCAATTTATGCAGAACAAGAATGATGACTTCATATCTTAGCTACAAAAATTATCATAAATAGACTTTCTTAGAGTAGCTTTAAAAATAATTTTTGTGAATTATTTGTCAACAGAAAATGAGAGGCTCATTGGCTTCTAAAGACCAATAAAACAGTACTCAACATACAGCAATAGTATTTTTTGAGTTGCAAATTCAAAAATAATTTCTGTTGAATATTCATGATAATAGCATTTGAAAAGGAAATAACCAAGCCAAAAGCTGATGGAAGTACAGAAGTTACACTGAAAAGACAGATTTATTTACCTCCTTTTTTTAAGAAGTAAGCTTATGACAAACATTAAAATATGTGTTTTCATGCTAAAAAAATGCACCTAATTGCTAGGTAAAAAAAGATGCACAGAGGACCAGGGCTATTATTATTATAAATATTGCAAGTCAGCATTACTGTTATATTGAGGCTGAGTCTCAGAGTTGCTCAAGGTAATAAACATTCAAATCACTTTGTTTCATAAATGAGTTCTTAAACTCAGCAAATTTTAAGATGGAAAGACAGAACTACCACATGGAAAATGTCAATTACTGTCCAGGGAATCTGATAAATGAGTCTGAAATGCGAAATAGATTAAATTTTCATGAAGAAAATGTAGCAAAAACTGATGAAAAAATAAGACTAGGGTAGGCTACCTCCTCTATCAGGAAGACATTCTCCCTACTATTGATACCTCATAGGTGATAAGTGAATATCTCCCAAGAATATACTGACCATGTGGATTTGATCTCTTCTAATCTAATACTGATGGAGTTGGAGATGCTTAACTGACAAGTATAAATCTAACTTTAGAGGTCTCACAGTCAAATAAACCTTCAGTCATGGTGATCAGAACTGTCAGATACTTTTACCATTTACTTCCTGAGTAAAATATATAAAGCAATAAATGTGAGCTTTCTGCTGCTTCATTTTTCTTCTGTTTCTATTTTTCTTGAATTTGTAAACAGTATTTCTTTAAGGAAGTGGAACTGAAGTGTTTCTGTGACAACAGCATCCACAGCAACATCCAAAGCCCCAACTTCAATTTCTCTTAACTAGCTTCTTTACCAATTCCCATTAACTATCACCTCTAATTATGTTTTTTATAATCCTTAAACACCACTTAAATTTTTCTTTTTTTATAATACTTGCTGCTGAATAGAAAAAAAGAGGAAAATAGGATGCTCTTAAATATTTAACACTCTATATACTTAATTATCTTCATTTTTATCACTATTAGACTGTTAAAATAATATATTTTGATATTAATAGAATGACAGCTGATTGCTCTGGTGACGCTTAAAAACCAAAATCACATTTAATTTTTAATAATATGAGRCAGCTGGTCTGGTTAACATCTTTGCCTATATAATTTTATAGATTCCATCAAAACTTGCTTTTTATTGTGCTTATTATTTAACATCTAATGTATTAAGATTAACAWTTATGCTATTCTCTGAGCTTCAGAGAAAATTATCAAGTMTTTTTGTGTAATAGCAGCTCAGTCATATGTAATAATCAGTTCATTCTTAGTAGGTGTTCTGGATACTGTTACTAAGTTAATTTAGATATTGATATTCAACATTATATCTTATATMTTAATATCACTCTGTGTATTTCATGTATACAATATTATAAAACCTTCATTATAAAAGRAGTGACCTAAAAATAAGAATTGGATTTGAAAATATAAAATGCATGCATGTTGTGTATTAGCATGCTAGTATGTCTCTATGGATGTCACTAGATTGAGATAACAGGACTTAGTATTTTCAAAACTTTGGGAATTTCCTAAAGAGTTATTTTTCAGGTATTTGGGCTTTTTGGTGTTTTGTTTTATTTTGTTTGTTGGTGTTTTGTTTTATTTTGGTTTTTACTAGGCTTCACATGTGTGTTACGTTTTTCAGTTGCAAGTCATTTGTAAGCCAACAAATAGACACACTGTAGTTATACTATAGCAAAGGTGCAGGAYAGTCTGTCTGAACCAAGTTTCTCAGTGGCATAGTGTTGAACTAAACATATTATGTTGTAGTCTGGTGGTGATCTGCCCACAAAAAAAGAAAAGCAATCAGCAGGACTGGAAGGGCTGTGGAAGAACAGGCCATTAATAAATTCACTGAAAAGCTCTTGTATGATTTTTTAAGTAAAAGTACTCTGAAATCAACAAAAATGGTTCTTGATCACAGTTTAGGTCTGCCTCTYGATCATCACACAGTAWCTGTGTGAAAGAGGTAATTTTTCTCATTCTTCTTCCTGTGCGTACTTCCTCTGAAAGCTTCAACTGCACAYATAATTCAGGGAAATGAGCTCTACAGTCATTCATTTACCAGGCTTTAAGATCATATAGACATTAAATTTTCATTTAGGAAAAAGATCTTTTTTTTTCTTTAAACTGTGATGTGTAGTATATTAAGGCTATTAGGAGGTTTATTAGTCTACTATAATATTTTACAGCATAAAAAATCAAATGTATTCTTCTAAGCTTTGCCTAATTTCTTGTTATGAACCACATAACTTGCAATAATGCTGGATGAATTAATAATGATTGAACATTTAAAACAGTGAGAAATAATACATTTTATATTTTAAGCCTTAATTATTCATAATGAATAAATTCTAATAATACTGGCAATATATTCAGCAGATATCCCTGTAGTTGTGATAGGTCTCAGTAATCCAATTGCCATAGAATTTAATAGACATTTTCCTTATCTTGCTTGTTATRAAAAGCATTATTTTAAAAAGAATCCCAGTAATACTTTYRASATTGCTTTTCAAACAATGTTCAAATGAGTTTCTCAACTCTACAAGGAGTTCAGAGTAGTCCACACTTAATATACACCAGGAGTCCTAAAGAGATTTTTGCTGTAGTTTATTGCCATTAGGTCTACCAGTTCTTGACTTCAATGTCAAAGCAGGGACAGCAATTTCAGATTAGTTTAGYTGCCAGAAACACTATTTTCATTCAAAAGATAAACTCCAGCTGACCTCAGAGGAGCAAGTTCAAGACCCTTGTGGGTAAAAAATCAYCCGTGAATAAGAAAGTCTCTGATATAAAAGATTAGCACACTCCTTGGCAAGAGACATAAGCACTTATCCAAAAAACTGCATTAAAAAACTGCATAAAAAACCTTTCTTTGTTTTAATAACTATYTGCAGCCCTTGACTACACTAGCAGTATCTTAAACCAGTCTATAAATAAAGAAGGTCACTCAAGTGTTAAAGAATAAATGTATCATGATTTGATTTACAAGTCCTTTATCTTGGTGTTCTCAGAATATCATTGTTATTGCGTGTTGGCAATAATCTTAATTGTCTGAAAAGCTGGAGTGGATTGAAGAACAGTTATAGGAATCTTGGTAAATAAAAATTTCCACAGGGCCACAYTGTAGATGCATCCTGCATGTATTTGCTAATGTTCCATATTGATCATGTGAATATTGGATAACACAAGTTCAGCAGAATACATATAATTTACAAATGTGCTAAAACAGCAATTACTGAATCAGAAATTACTAAAAAGGATTCACTGARGATGAAGATGGATTACTGGGAAAGGTGTTATTCTCTGTGCTCTCCTGATAGAATACACATTTAAAGAAAGAATGGCATCATTTTCAAAACAGAAGCCAGAACACTTGCAAAATTAATCACAAATCTTTCATTTTCTTCATTGAGACACTTAGTGTTTTAACAGAATAAGTCTTTCACACAGGACAACATTGGTTAGAAAACTTCCTTTTGAGAAGAAAATATCATGTACATGGATTCATTTATCAGAAGATTACTGTAATTCAGTGGGTTTAAATTATGGGTTAACTGATTAACTTCTATAGAATCCAGTCCAAGAAGACTGTGTTAAACAGRATTATTGACAGTAACAACCATCTGTTTTTCTCTTTGTGAATCTGAAAGATTCCTATTATAATTCCTATTATAGATCTGATCTTTCACTTATATTGGACAGAGATACACCAGCAAATAAATTCCATGCTTTCTAAAAGACTTCATCAGTTTGTACTCTRTATTGTGCAAGTACCTATGTTTCATCTATGTAGTATATGCATGCCCTATACATGTGGAATTTAAACAGTGTTATATAAATTATATAAGAAAGTGCTGAAAGGATCAAAGAAAAAAAATGTTAAAAAGGTAGCTGAGAGTAACTATATCTGTAAAGACTTTATATGACTTTGAAAAATGAAAAAATCATTCAATCACTGAAAAATGTTAGCATATGAAAATGTGGTACTTTTTCTGGAAGCAGTGAATAAAAAAATCTAAACTMTTGTCTTTTGAAAAAGAATCTTTGGGAGGGAACATTTTTAATTTCTTAAATAAATAGTTAAATGTTTACAATGTTCTGTACCAAGTCTATTAGAAAAATCTCCTAGACTCTGCATGCATTTCACTCACCGTGAACCTAGCTCTGAACATCCCAGTTCTGAACATCCCAACAGTTTTTTTGTCTGCCGCAAAATTTTTTTTTTTTGGCTTGGGCCTGTGAACTTAACTCATACATGGACAGTATGCACTTTGAAAAGTTCTACCTAAATAACAATTCAGACAGTAGTAACATACAGAAATGAAACAAAAAACAATGCCTTTGAAGGAACACAAATTCCAATCTGATATTATATTACTATAGATTTTATTAGCYATAAACAGTCTCTTAATGAGAATATTCACATATATTTTTTTCTTTAAATAAACTGAGTGATTATGGTGAAATGCAAACAATTAATGACTTTTGGTTTCTCATAATTCTCAGTGTCTTCCTCTTGGCTTGACAGTTAACACGTGGCAGTAACTCATTCACCAGCATTGTTTCCTGGGCACAATCATAATAAAGACAAACATCCGTAATTYCCCAAAAGGAAATCTCTCATTTCAAATTCTTGTCTCCCTTGAATGGGCAATCACRTGCTGATATCTTATGTGATGCCTCCAGAGATCTTAAGGCTTGGAGCATGTGAGCCAGTGTAGACTAAAGCTTGTGACAACAATGCTTGGATTCAACAGTGTCATATAAAATCTGATCTTCTGTCCTTTTGTGCAGGTATACACTGTATGTATTTTCAGAGAGTTCCTCTGGCTGATAAACAGTTAAAAGCTGAAGATTTAGAGAGTGATTATTGGTACATCAAAGGGTTCTAAATGAGATTTCTGTGTACTGCACTGAATGCCCGTGAACAATTTTTAAAATCCAGTAGGTCAAACATACAAAGCAAACTTGTGTAAACTTGTAACTCTGGATATACAGATTTATAAACATCATTAAATGGTGTTAAAATACCCCACTGAGTTACTGTAGCTCATACTACTAAGAATACAATAAAAAGCTATCATTAAATTGTCAGAACATTAATAATATTTGTGGCCTTATTACTAAAGTATCAAATGTTGTAGGCTCCACATAGCAAAGACCTTCGTGAGCTAAATTAATTCACTCAAAGTTGGAAGCTGACCACATCTGCTACTGAGATACTTGTTATCCTTTCCAAACTACTGTTGGTTAATTTCAATATTATATAAGACAAGGAGAGCTTTTCACTAATSGAGTGGTARCCATAATATTCTATTATGTTGCACACAYCCCACATATATGTACACAGGTATGTATATAAATCCATATACATATATGCATTCAGTGTATGTTCAGTGTGTGTATGTGTGCATTGATAAACACATGCTCATTTTTATATACCATAAGTCTTCAAGATTCTCTGCAGAACAAAGATCTTAGTTTATTATTGTTGTTTCCCCTGACTGTTTGGCATGGTGGAATTTATTCTCATTCTGTGTGTGCATGCCTAATGACGCAATTCACTTTCCTATTAGTCTTACAGACAACAAGTATATATATTTAAATTTTAACAGTTACACTTTTTCACAAAGGAAAGAGCTGCATGTTAACTTAAAGGTTCTGGTATAAGTCTCCTATTTCTGTTATGTGGACATACAGAACTTGAAGAAGATATTTTTTCAGGTCTGGCTTTCAAAGCCTGTCTGTTGTACTGAATCTGATGAAAAAAAGACATCCATACAAGTTAAACATAGAACAATTCATGTTGTCTGATTCAAACATTCAGTATAGATAATTATTGTTTGGAAGAACAGTTCCTCAGCAGTGTAATTGACTTCATAAAATACCCCAAAAACCTGCCAGCTGCCAAACGTGCAAGGTCTTGATTGTTCCTTTCAGAGAACAGGGATTTTGGGGCRTCTCTTAGGCCTGGATTCTCCACAAAATATTTTAAAGTTGTGTGATCTACAGCTAGGTGTTTCTTGTTTTACATTCTTTTTATCAGAGAAAAAGCTAGTATAGGTGCTAAAAAGATGTTAGAAAGAAAATTGAGAACGTTTTCGTAATACACTGAAGATTCCATGATGTATCTGAATATACTGTACAATTTTTAAAAACGGTCTTTTTGCTGATAGAAGGGAAATTGGCAACTAGCCCATGTATATCATTGAATCTCTATTCTTTTAGGTTCCCATGCCAGCATAGAGTCAGATCTTGCATTTGAACCACAATTGCTTACAGCTCATGTGCAAAACAAAACAGAATTTAAAACAGATTTGAGGCGGGGGGGGGCGAAGGGGAGGGGGTACAACACAGGGGTCTACATGATTTCCTTACTGTACAACCTTTTTTTTAGGAGTAGCAAATGGAATTACACTCTGTGGACAAATCATACAGGAGAAACATCATTCCTTTAGAAAAATTAGTGAGGGAGTATTGASCMAAGTCTTTTTTGGACATATGGTATTTGAGTAGTTTTTTGTGCATTCTCTACTGAGATATATGAGTTAAGGGAAGGACATAAMACTGGATCTATGTGTTTGCTACTGTTTGTCACTTAGTTTCTYGTCAGCTTCTATTTCTACTCCTCCAGCACAATAACAGGATACTGCCCATCATAGGAGCCAAGCTCTCAACCAGGCACCACCTCCACYAGAATCCAAGTGCAACAGTATGTCTCAGCCTCCACGGGAGAAAAATATCCCAGACACAACTTTGATTTATGTATCGTAATCAATTTGTATTTAAGTACGGAAAGTTTCAGTGGCAATGTTKGCATGAATGTACAAATACAACTTGGAAGACTGACCTGGAAAATTTGTCGTCTGGGGAAAGCAGGGAGTTAAAATGCTTGGTCTAACTAAACTGTGAGCTTGGCCTTGTATGCCTCTCCAAAAATGATATGATRAACAATTCATTGAGCACACTTGCAGTGCAGCTGCTGTGAAGACCTGTGAGGGTCTGACAGACCTTGCTTGACTAAAGTGTGTAGAAACACCCATAAAAGCCACTCTGAAGAGTTGTYAAGTTCAGGAAGCTTCATAAAATAAAAAAGTTATATTTTTTACAGTTATATAAATTTAAAATTCAGAATTCAATTTTTTTTCAAATCCTAATTGGCAGATTTATGTGGTGTTATTTAAAAAATTGTAGATAAATATGAATATGTGATTGCCTTTTGCATATGATGTAGATTCCAATTAAATTTGTCTGTTTTCTTTACATTCTGTATGGAAACTTTTGAACAGAACCTAAATGAATCAACTTTAGGAAGTGCAAAATGATGTCTGACAGCTTTAAAATTACTGTTACTGGCTTGTAGTCAAAACCTTGGTCTATCTAATCAAAAGCTTCTGTTTTATGCAAAGCTTTTTATGAAATATTTACATGTACTACTTAAGCACATATATTCTTGCATGCCATATAACTTCCATCTTCTGTATATTTCCAAATTAAAAATATGGAAATCGACATGAGGAAGATCACAATCTGGCTTTCCTCTGTGGGAGGCCTGTTACTTTSCATCAGAATAGCTACATTTCRTGTGCACTTTTTCTTCTTGCAGATGGACTCAAATCACATGAATATCCATTTGACAAGTGCATCTTCTCTTGGCTTGAACAGGTAGAACRTTTAGTCTACATTTTGCATGGCGGACTCTCATGATCATCTTGCAAATCTCTGTAACTATCCTTGTACAGTGCAAAGACTTCAAAATACAGCAATGATCATATAACTATAACAATGACTTACTTATCAGTTCTTTCTACTCTTTGTAAATCTGTTTTAAAGTAGAGATATGTGAAAGGAGATACAAAAAGAAGGACAACTTTTACAATGCATTATGCAAAMTGCAACTGAAAGCACTCTGTTTCTTCAAGCACCAAGAGAGGCTTGTTAGCAAATCAATCAGGCAATGAAAAGAACTAGTTAATCTAAAGGGCAGTAGAAGCACAARAGTAGGTGAAAACAAACTGGCAATGAATAAACAGAGATTGAAAGTCATAAATAGAACAATGTAGAAGAATTGAATGAAACAGTTTTCTGAGTAGGAATCAGGACAGCGTCATCTCCTTTGAAGGCAGCATTCATTTAATGCTTTGAAAATGTTACATAAGGTGAATATCAACATTAGACCTGAAGAGCATGAAACTGTGTCTTAACTAAGCCTCCAAAGAAGTTGAAAGTCTTGTAAATCCCAGCAACATTTTTATTGTYGTGTTTATAGACAGAAGATCTTAAGAGTTTCCATTAAGACTGTGATCAATTTTCAGTTTCAACCATGTCAGCTGTATGTTTGTGATGCTTCATAGCCTTCTAGTAATTTTTCCTCCATAATATTTTGTTCAGCATGGGTAACATGTAATCAACCAAAAAATAAAACGTGTCTCACTTCATTCTGAAAGTCCATCATTTTCTACATAATATTATTGAGCTCATTAAAAGAATTCCTGTTGAAAAAATTATACATTTTCAAAGCTATATAACTTTGTAGAAATATTCTTCAAATGAGTAGTTGTTGTAGAAACTGGTTAGACTGTATATAGGATGCTGAAAATTTGCAAAACTTTTTCAAAAAAATAGTCCTTCAACATTCATGAAAATTATTTTCACCCTATTTACAAGATCAGACAGTAATTTGGATCATTGTCTTTAGCAGAAAAAGCACTTCYTCATAATGTTTGTAGGCTTAAATGCAGCAGAAATAGTTATTACTTCTTTAAAAATGTAAGATAATATTAGCAGTAAAACCAAAATYCAAATGCTTGTTTGAAAGATGATATTTATGGAGTTCATGTTTTTTATACATRGGAATGTAGAATCCACTTCATGACTCTAAACCTGAACTGTACYCAATGATGACCTGTTTCTTCTACTGAGAATATAATGATTACATTTAATGATATAAATATCAATTTGRAAAAAGTCTGATTTCAAGAATTGTTTTCTGACCAGTATTCAATTAATGAACAAACACATAGTATAGTAACATCTCATCAATACAAATCAAGTATATATAAATATACATATAGGTTAACAAAAAATATGACATAAAAGTTGTTCATAAAGAACCCCAACTTGAAGGAAAGCCTCTATTGGTTTCCCCATAAATATGATAGAGAGTCATTAGGCCCTCTATTAGAGCTATTAGGGACATAAAAGCAGTGCATCTACAATAATATGGACTGAGGTAGTTTGGTTTTCAATGTCATGGGTTTTCGGCACAACTACTGTTCAAATCTGATTAAAAAAATATTTTTGTATGGAAGTTAGCCAGAAAATCTAAACCTTTTTTTCAATTCTATTCTTCAGTCCAAGAAACTGTCAAGCATGATGTGTCTAATATTATTAGGTCTACTATATATTGAAATACATAGGTGCAACTGAACTGACTAGTCACGAATTGCAAAACAGCTACTAATATATTGCTAAGGAGATGTTTTACTTGTTATGCTTCCCATGAGRATCTCATTCCTTGGAATGCCATTCAGAGTATATGGTATTTATCTCTCAATCTTACCTTGAAAAAGAGGTTTTAAAATTCCTGCTCATGGATGTACTTAAGTACATTGCAATGGTACAGTTTTTTCTAAAGTTTTTTTATGCTCCTAACCACAGAGCATCAAAGTAACTGACTGAGCAGTAAGACAAAAAATCTGAAGGCAGCATATTTGCTTGGAATATCAACRTACTAAGAGATTAAATGAACTTTCAAGGACAGGCAGAAAGATTTTCTTCTTTAGACAATTTGAGCAGGATTCTGATTCCCTGAAAACCATGGTGTCATCCTTCCTCTTGATTTAGTAGCTGATTCTAAAGTTAAATATTAGATACTGTTACAGAKCCTTTGGGGAAAAAATGTGGAAGCACGTTTGGAACATGGCTAAAGGCATTTATCTGGAATTTACAGTAGCCAGATACAATCAAGATCATTTGTACTTCTAGAAATTCTGAAAATTTCATCATGGAAGCACCATCTGCCATTTTGAAAAGATTCCAGAGGTCAAGTGTTCATTGGTGRCAGTTTCTCAGATGTGAACCTGCTGAGCCCAAAGCTGTTAGAAACACAGGCAGGCCCTGACCCCTTGGTGTGGCAGGATCCAGCAGTCCTGCACCCTGCACACATGCCACATATTGTGCCYAGCAGGCCTATTCCAGCTTGCTACTTCCGTTTGATTTTCTGTTCACTCTTGCTCCCATCACCTCAGTGCACACAGGACAGAACATCCCAGAACAGGATGCACAGCGCTCTCACATCATTCATGTGAGACCAAAGGCCCTGGTCTCAGGATGCAGGAGCAAGAAAATGGAAACACTTTTCCAATGTATAAAACAGAAATCAGTGCTCAAATAGTTTATCAAACATAATAAGTAACTATAGAAGTTAGTCAAAACTAGCCCAAAAAAAATGGAATTRCAAGATTCAGTTTAATATTCTGGGTTGCACAGGTGCTCACCCACCCTGTTTACAGYGCCTTTAAGGACATCACAGCTTTAGATATCTACACATTTTTTCTGCATCAAAGCACTTCCCCTGGGCATTGCTCAAAAGGAAATAAAAGGAAAAATTTCTTGCTTATTCTCACTGTGTTACTCTTGGGAGTTTTTTACTTGTCAAAAGGTTTCATTTTTCTTTTTATATCTTCTGCTGACTAGTGTTCTGCACTCTTCTTCTTTGCTTTTGTCTTCTCCCCTCTTCTAACCCCCCCATAAGCTGCAATTTGCCACTGTCAGAATTTCAAAGCCCTTCTGCAGCTTAAAATAATTGTAAGAGGTTTGACTTTGGCACTGCTGTAGTAATGCTGTTGAACTCTGCCAGATGTTTAAAAGGAAATAAACAGTTAGAGCTTGGGGAAAAAAAAAAAAAACAGCAACTTTTTAAAGGTGTCCCACTAAGATGTCTTTGAGTAACAAAGAAAAATGTCAAATAAGCAACTAAGAAAGAAAAAAGTGACAAAYTGGAGCATCAGCACTTTTAAGCTTTTCCAGAAATGAAAGCATCATATGTGAAAAATCTCTTTGAGTCCTGATGTCAACAAAATATGCAGAAACTTATGTAGTRGTTGCTCCATTTCAGCAGCTTTCTATTCTCCTGTTGAACAGGAAATGCATGAGTGACCTTAAATGACTTTCATGTTCTTCTGTGGCTCCAGGCCTGATACAATTTTGACACAGAAAGACAGAGATTATTTTCAAGTTTCATATTTGGACCCCAGCTCCTTGAAGACAGATAGAAATAAACATCAGAGATCCTGATAGTCTACATTTATTTACCTTTGGAGAAAAGTTTGTCTCTTCATACCAACTTTGAAGTTGTTGTGAGTTTATATACRTGCTCAAACTGGTGTGCTCTAACAAATTACCATTCAACAATCTAGGGTAGATTAATAATAGTGATACACAGCCTTACTCAGTTTCAAATAAAAACTAATTTTAKCTGAAGAGAAAGGTATTTTGTAATAGATACTCTCTCTTTTTCCCTATCAGTTATATCCTTGGATTTTAATTTAAAACCCCCTAGTGTTTCAAGTTGTATAACTGTATTCTTTTACCATATCTCCTCCTTTATGTGCCTTACAATAAATCTTGATTTATTATAACAATTAAAGACAAAAAAGGATGACTCAATTCATGTTATTTCTTCTGTATTATTCCCTTAATGAYTCCTACATCCATCCCTGTCCCTCACTGCTAACAAGAGCAATATCTACTACAGACCTGAATGATGTCAATATTCCTAAAAACCTCCTGTTCTTAATAATATTGACTTTGAAGGCAGATTTGTAAGAATAGATGGAGATTGTTGCTGCTTTTTGAGGAAAATGCCAATTTTTATTCCTATGTTTAAAACAGGCAATTTTGCTGAGGAGAGAAAAATGGGAGCAGAAAGAAGATCAGGAAATTTTGGAAAAAGTCCTCCAAAATGGCATACAGAAATCCTTTTCCCAGTGTCAGTGGTCAGCACACATAATTACATTGATGTTTGTCTAAGAGAAGTATGTGTTGTTCTCATCACTGAGTGCTCTGACAGAGTGTAGCTGACCCGTGAATTAGTAAGATTCTCATCACCTTGATGGATGCATAATAGGTGAGCTGACAGTATGTCACATTTTCAGAATTCTCAGATTCTGCAGTAATCACTCTGGAAATGCTCTTTGTTCTAAATAAATGCTTTTTGTTTTAAATTACGAAAACAGAATMTCAAAATGTGTATTTTACTGTGAACCTTCTGGTTTGAGTATTTTTTTTTTCCTGTTGCTTATACTTATATTTTTTCTGAGCATTTTTGAGGGCTGCTTACCTCTGATAAATATAAATAAGAATAAATAAAATAATATATTTTATATATATATAAATATATAAAATAAATCTAAAATAAGAAGAGCATTTATTCATAACAACTATTTGATATTTTTTGTACATAGTAAAAATTTACATAGTAAAAAATGGGAAAAGAGATCTGTATTAAACAGTCTGGGATCTTTTCCCAATGATGCTTCATACTGCAGCCCAACACACAGGCATTAGACCATTATATCATGGGCAAGAAATTAGAATGTTTCAGGTCTGTTGAACACTGTGAATGTTTTACTGTTGATTTGATTAAACTGCTAAAATGCAGGTGGTTTTGTATGCTGAAAAAATTCCATTTTTTAGTGGTCCTCAAATTCTTTCACCTGYGCAGATTTCTCATCTAATGAATAAAATAACCCACATCAGTTAGCACATTGCCTGTTAATATGCAGTGCCATCATGATTATTCTGTTTTGTTTACAAGAGAATGCTGCTGCTTTTATTTTTTCTTTTTTTTCACTTTTTTTTTTAAGAAAACCATGTTTTAAATACCTTGGATAGTCAGCTTTTTAATTAGAAGGCTCCCATACTACACAAAGAAAGAAAATGTGTTTCTAGTAGCAACAGSAATTGTGTGGAATACATTAAAGGAATAAGCTGAGTAAACCAGCATAAATTTTTCAGAATCAATTCACAAAACTATCAGTAAAGAAGTGAACTCTCCAAATATCTTTGAAGAAAACATAAATCTCTAAGAAAACCTTCCACAGACAAACTTGCTCTTCCAGATTTCAGTTTTTACACWGAGTMCTGCWGTGCTARSCTAATGGTCAGCAATATGACAACAGAAAACTTCCTTCTTTTCCAGTATTTTGAGATGTTAAGATAATTRTTCACAGTCTGATGCACAGAAATAATTTTAAATGTAGTAGTTTTGGTCTCCACAATATGAACTTCATTTRAAAGAAGATTCTTTAGTCATAAGTCTAAGACCAAAGAAGACAGAAGAATAATTATAAAATGGATTCTGGGAGGAAAACAATAAGTTTCCATATCCTGCAGTGAGAAATATGTGACTATGTTAGATAATCATTGAATGAAAAAATGGTGACCACAAAAAATACATTAATTTAAAYGGAAACTTTAGTTCTGCTGCACATAATTGCTTGCTTTGCCCACCTCCAGATTTAGACTTTTTCTTTTTTTTTTTGCTTTCTTTCTCAGTACCTTGGCTTGCATTTTCATCCTCACCTAAAGCAAACACTATTTCTGAACTAATGTCTGTAGCTGGCCACTCAGCTGTCCTTCAGGAMAAGAATGCATAAAACTGAGCAGTACAGAAGTTTTGGTTGGTCAAAGTGCTCTCAATATCAGTGTTGGTTTWAGGGGATTCTCGATTTTAGCAGCTTCCAGCTGCTTGTTTTCTCTTAATAGYCAGCTCCAAGTGATTTCTGCTTTGGAAGCAGGATTTTGGAGAGTTCAGTTGTCCAGTTTCTTAATTTTTTTCTGAAATTGACTCTTTGAGATGGGTAACAAATGGTTCTTGATTAAAATAATTGGGCTTAAAATTATTTGGATTCTCCCCATTGTGTYTTTACTCCTGTTCTCATACACAAAGAATGCCAYAGARACATMGGATGGTTTGCACTGGCAGAGATCAAAAASATCATCTCATTCTAACCCATTCCAACAGGTCCATGTCCTTGTCTTGGGGGCCCCAGAACTGAATGCAGTACTGCAGAAGGGAGGTCAAGAGAGCAGAACAGAGGACAATCACCTTCCTTGACCTTCTGGTCACATTTCTTTTGAGGTTGCCYATGACACAGTTGACTTTGTAGGCTGCAAGTACACACTGTTGGGTAATGTCAAGTCCCTCATCCACCAACACCCCCAAGTCATTATCCTCAGGGATACTCTCAACAAACTGTACAYACCTGGACATATTAACTACTGTTTTCATAAAATGTAGTTACTTGTTGGTAGAAAGAGGGAAGGAGAAGAATATATATTGTATAAGTAATAATGTAGGCAAAACAGAGACTGCCTCAACCGGTTTCCTCAGACTGTCAGGGAGAGTGAAAACAGCAGAAATGAAAAYGTTTCAATTTTGAGTTTGTTTACTTCTATTTAGACTTAAATTCTTTTCGTTATTAAAATAAATTACCTTGGTGCTCTGCTAAAAAGGAGATGAACATGACTATCTGAAGGACAAGTAAGGATCTATATAGAGAGAGATAGATAGATAAAGACATATATAGGCAAGAAAATATTTATAAGACCATAAATTTAAAAACTTATGACATATTCTGTAAGTATGAAAACACTATGAATAGGCTTGGATGCACTTTTCACTAGCACTACTTGACGTGTTATAAAAGCTCATAAAGGGATCAGTATCTTTATTCTAATTTATTCAAGGTGTGTAAAAATAATTTTTATAGATAGGAAAAGTGACCTATTTATACATCTGTAAAATGTTGGTCCATATAATTGGGATAAATATTTCAATATGAAAATGCTATTATTATTTCACCCAAAACCAAAAAAAAAAATTTGTTACCATGCAGAGTTATCATATCCAGTAGTACTGCCAAATACTATTTGGGGGTGAAAGAAGTTCATACACTGTGTAAAGAACARTTTTGGATTGCTTTAGACATTCTTACCAAATGGCATGGAAATCCAAATATCACTTTTTATAATGAATTTYGGTGCCCAAATAGTACAACTGCAAATAAAGTTCATGCTTCATTTCTGAACGTGTTCAGAGACACTTGCAATAGTTTGACTCCTCTCGCATCAGTTTGGTCACCAGTGTTCAACTACAGACCACAGTTCAAATTGTTTTCATTTTTGCTGAGTCAATGAAGATATTAAATAATATACTTTAATTTCTCACAGTACTTGGACCCCATAGGATTTAGAAATTGCTTTCAAATTCTGCATTAACTCCAAAAAGTGCATTCAACATTTGTTATTTTAGTGACTTTATTTTGTACGTGATCTGTATCAACCATGCTCCTGCCACTTAGAGATTTATCTTTTCCATTTTTAAGAAAAACTTGAAGTAGCTGTTAATATTCCAAGAGGACTGAGATTTAAGCCCAGGAGCTTGCTGTTGGCAAGTTGTGCCTTGAGGAAAAAAATGAATATGCAATTTGGGCTGTTCAATTATTTCACTCTTGAAAGAACAGTGATTCAGYTGTGCTTTTGGGAGTAGATTGTGTGGGAGGGGATTCTAGCTCCATGTCTAAATATGTATTTTGCTTTGTTCCTAGGAAAAAGAGCACAATGTGTGATGAAAAAATGAGAGTAAWTGATCTCATGGATGTATTTACAAATAAAATATCAATAAAATAATATTTATTTGCATAAATATACCAACTGAATTAATATCTAAGCCAGGGTTTCTGTCATTGTATGAAACAGACTATGATGTTCATYGAGGTAATTAATTTCCATTATTCACCAAAGTCTACTGATCAAAAAAAGAGTCAATTTGCTGTTTAACTCAAGGTTTTATTGGAACCTATCCATTGGACAGGGAAGGATTACAAMTATCAGAACCAGACAGGGGGATAGAGATAAAAACTTACCTGGTAGTTTGGGTGGGAACACCTGAAAGATCTTTGTGGGGAGACCAGAGTATCCGTCTGGGTCTCCTGGATGGGCAGCAACCAGGACGGGGGGGCTGSTCCTCCACAGCCTGCGTGAGAGACAGCAGTGGCTTTGATCTGACCCYGTGGAAAAGGCTGCCAGAGCTGTCTGAGGATTTGAATGACACAGGGGTTTGATTGGTGTGTTTTTTGTTATATCACTGGGTGAGAAAGTAGGGGGTTTAGATTTTGCTGTATAGGTAAAAATGGGGACAAGATGGACGCAGATCAATGTGATAAAAGCACATTTTCCTGTCCTTCTTTTCCTCTTCCTCTTTGCAAAGGGTGATGGTTTTTTAGGATTGGGTGAAGGTGCAATTTCACTGTGTGACTTGGATTTTAGTTATTGGAATTTAGAGAAAAACAACGTTAACGTAGTTTAGACTATAAAAACCCAGGTGCTTTTCATGGGCGGGGGAGAATTCATTTTTCCAGCCGCTTGTGAACATCACGCTGGACAGACTGAACCTAGAGATAAGACTTCTAAAACAAACATTTTCAAACTGCAACCCGAAAGTTCTCCGATTCCTTCTTCCAAGCACGGGCAGTGAGAAAACAGCCGTACACCACCATCCGGGGTTACCTCAGAAGAGATATCCCGGGCAATCTTCACCTAATGTACTTGTTGCAAGAGTTGGATRCACTCACATAAACATTTGAAAACAGTCACTTTTCTCGGATGCTATTGYAGCCAGGAAAGAATTTGAATATACTGACCACCAAGGAGCAAGATTGACATCCCTTTGGCCTACCTGGAAAATGTCCCCATGGCATAAGACACGCACTCCAGAGTCTCTGCTGGTATGTCTTGTGGTTGATTATGGTATTGACTTAAAACTTTTCAAACATCTCCTGTCCTTTTATACTGTACAATTCAAACTATYTCATCTACTGTAATGTGGTTGGGATTTTGTGTGCAATTTCATACACATAATATGTGGCATCTATTTTATGAATAGCAGAATTCACTTATTACTCTGATRCACAGGCCTGCCAAGTAAAATAATTTATACAAAATAATTTATGATASATTTTGCTTAAGTCTTCTGTCTTTAAGTTATGGTAGGTTTGAAATATGCTTCAGAGATGTGTACTATGGCATTTTCTCTTTCTAATGTAAGAAATACCATTGACATTGTACGATTCAGGATATTCCACAGCACTCTGGGAAAATGACCTGTTCTTGGCTTAGCATTGTTAATSTGATTCAGTTAACCAAGTAAAAATAAATCTTGTAGAAACAATTAGTTGGGTTTCAGGTCCAAATTAGAAGTTCACATTCAATTTATGAATGTCCTGAAATTTCTACTCATGTAAAAATTGTATTATRTCACTTTTACTAATGGATTGGTTTAATTAGATTAACCAAATTGAAGGGTTTTGTGTAACAAACMTAACTTTAGTTCAAAGATTATCTTTAAGTAGGAACAGGGAATGTGRTGTGGGAAAAAAAAAACAAATTTGAAAAAAATCTGCTTCATTTGAATGAATCTAATGCAAAATCTACCTTGCAATACTCCAGTGTACATTAACCACTGGTGGAGAGCTTGGAGAGAGAAACATCTCTAAAATAAAAATCTTTGTGTAAAATTCTATTTTAAGGAAAGTACAAGTATTAATAGCTACAGTARTAATGAAACAATATGTATAAAGAAATAATGAAGGTAAGGATTTACAACTTTATGACCTAGGCATTAGATATTGACACTTTGTGCCAGTGCACTGAGAATTGATAGGCTTGATAGTGTAARCTGGGCCCCTTGTTTTGCAACTTTTGAATAAAATGCTACCAAARGCATAATGGTAACATGAGCAACATGTTTGCTTTTTGAATTTTGTTTAAACATTTTCCAAATAGAGATAGGAAAGTACAAAAACTTAGAAAAAAGAAAGAATCATTAGGAATGGAATGGAAAGAATAAATTATCAAAAAGATCAACATTTTAAGGGGATTCTGCTATTGAAAGGAAAAAAAAGGGTTAAAAAATGTAACCAGATCAAAAGCTAGAAATATATTATTTTATGATTAAATGAAAACTAGTTTTCTGAACAGCTTTTCTAGCAGGACTTAGAGATACTCTTGTTTATATGTGGACACAAGTGAACTTCATAAACTTTCATTTGCTCTCATACCCTTTGCTTTGTAGTGTTCAGAATCCCCAGCTGAAAAAAATGTGTTAGTTATGGCAAGCCAACAGAGAGAACAAGTTGTTAAAAATGTTTTGAGTTGGTGTTATGTATGATACGGCTGTTTGTGGCAGATATTTTCCAGCCTGTTTAAGACAAGAATCTCCCTCCAGCTGGCACTTGTCAGAGGATCACAGAACAAACTTGTGAATTTGCTGCTTACAAATGACAATTGTAAAGATGTGCATATAATTTTAGAACTTCCTTGGACACAGAGATCATGGTAACTTTCTACGGATGATAAAAGAGCAGATTAAATTTAACCATGGCAGTTCAAATCAATCTAATTCAGTTCTTCTGAGACTTTGTCCTGTATGCAGTCCCCAGAGAGTCGTCATTCAGTCCTGCTCCCTCAACAGTTTCATTGCAAAGCTGGATGAACATCACAATAGCTCTTGCAGGTAACATCATGAGTGASGGATGGGGCAGCCCAGCTGACGGAGAACTGAAAGCAGCAATGACAGACTGGAGAAGTTCTATATACTCTGCTCATGGAACATTTAGAATCATAGAATAAGTTTGGTTGGAAGGGATTTTTAAAGGTGTTCTAATCCAACCCCCTTGCAATAACCAAGGACATCTTCAACTAGATAAAGTTGCTTAGAGCCCTTCCTAATTTTTTCTAGGGATGGGGCACTTGCCACTGCTGTGGGCAATGTGTTCCAGTATTTTAGTGTTTATTTTAAATGATCACATTAAAGGCATTGATAAGATTTAACTTTTTAAAAAATCAAAGAACTATGTTTTGAATTTAATCTTTCTGGGTGAAAAAATTAAAATTATTYATTGAATTCATTGAAAAGGTATATCAAGCTAAATCATCTAAATACTTCCCTCCCAYAAGGGAGAGGCCAGGGAACTTGAAAGCTAAAGTGATTTGCTTAAGGTCATAACCAGGAGATAACAGAACAATGAAGAAGAGAGCAATTTTCCCCAGCTCTTCAGTATGAAATCAGTTCCCTGTCCACTTCTAATGGTACCTCCTTACAATATTAACTTAAAGGAGTCCAACTTTTGATATTTTCAAGTTACAGTTATAGCCTATTTACGCATTAGGATATTTTAAATAGCCCAGTTTCTGACAGAAAGATTTTGATGACTGAGATATATGATTTTTAGCTGCTTTCATTCATCATAACAAAGCTGAATCCTAGAACTGTGCTTGCATCATCCTTCCAAATAACAATTCACTATAATCAAGTTTCCCTCGCAAGATTTGCCTCTTTTTTCAAGCCTTTGTGTGAGACTTCCATTGAAGCCTCAGGGAAAATACTTAGTATCACTGTTTCCTTTTGAAAATACAGGTAAATTATCTGAGTAGTTGTTTTAATAGATTTTATTATCCATATATCTTTTCACTTTATCAACACAAACAGCTATAACACAACACAAAATAACACTGACGTTATATTTTTAAAATGGAAAACAGTCACATTCATTACATTAATGAATTTGAAAATGTATGATCAAATAGTTGCTAATATCTACTGTTTTCCTYATGAGAAATAATATTTTGGTCCTTCCTCTGAAAGACAAAATCAGCATGAATTGACCAGAGATGTAGTTTCTATGTCTGAGGTAGTTATTGGTCTTCTTGACAGGGTCTAATGCACATATCACTTTTAGAATTCATTCCACTTTTTGTCATCACATAAACACACATAAACATATATATATATATATATATATATATATATATATATATATATGCACAGAGAGAGAGAGAGAGAAAGGAATTATAAAGAACAATACTAATTCATTTAGAAAACCAGAGGTACATTTACAACATGAAATTTTTGAGATGGCATAGGTTTTAAGAAAAATCTATAACAGAAATGAAATTTATTATATTAAAGTGATCAACAGTACATGCCCAGTGTAATATGAAWAAACAATAGTCCTTGCCACAGTGCCTTGCAATCTGACTCATTATCTTCTTATCACATTAGGACATCGTGGCTTTGTTCCTCAAAGTCCCACTTAAACTAGACWGTTGGCTTGCATATTAGTTTAAATTATAAGCAGATACCAGTAATTTATTTTCAATTCTYCTGAACTACCTGTAAATAAATTCAGTTATGAAATAAAAATTATTTGAGCTCAATTTTTTAATTATCTCTGTCCTGATGAACTTCTGTCTATCACTGAGATGACTGAAGGTCAATGGGACTGTGCTGGCCATTGCTAGCTCAGCTCACATGCAAATTGCTTCACTAGACTTCTGAGCAAATGATATTTCAGGGTATAGAAGCTATGTCTACATTGTTGCTGTTAAATCTCAAAAAAACAAGCTTTGGCATACATTATAGGTTTCACAGATGTATGAGAGGGGACCATACTGTAAAAGTGAGTGATGTTTGAATGCTTTTAACTAATATCTAGCAATTAGAAAATTGATAACATCTTGCTTTTGTGTTGTAGGTTTATACAGACTTCATGCTGTCCTCCTGTTGTGATGCAAGACCATAAGAGTGAGGAGGAGAATGAGGAGATTTGGACATGAAAACACTTTGATCAAAGAAATGTCCTATTTTAATAGTTACAAAATATGTTCTGTACAGTAGATGGTGCAGTGAGGGAGAGAAACCAGGTGTCTTAGCATGATAGTTTTTTWATGTGACCACCCTGTCCCTTCACAGAGATGGTGCAGTTCCAGACAGAGATGGGACAGATAATTGTTGTTTCTGCCAAGCTGGGCCTTATGGAAATACTGGGTCATGAAGTTTCTCTGGACTTCTTTCCACTCCCTGACCTTCCTGGAGATTAGAGAGTCTCAGGTCATGGGTCTACCCTTCTGACRGTCTGTCCTCAGAAGGCTTAACTTTCACCTCAGCAGGCTTAATTTTCCTTAATTATAATGAGTAAGTAGATATACTTTGCTAGTGTCTAGTCATTTCAAACCACAGAGCTGCTTTTTGATTTTCCATTGTACTTCTTGGTGCTTACAATCTTTGATTTCTGGGTACTCCCAGACTATCATACTTTTTGAAGATAAAACAGGTTTGCTTGCAGAGTTTGGCTCCCTACATGCTTAAGCACATCAAAACTATTCTGTTTGAAAGAGATGATTCACCATATTTCATCTACTGTAGCTACTGAAAAAATTGTAAAGTTCACAGGTTCATGCTATCATGCTAACAGCTATGCTAATTAGGCCTCACTGCTATACCTTTTGACTGAGAAACAGGATCACTGATTGCAGTGGCATAACCTGGAAAATGGAGCCTTGTATRTCCAGTCACATTCAGCACAATTAATATAGAACGATTTTCCCCTGTTTCTCACAGAAGATGTGAAATGTATGGGAGATCAGGGCAATGTATATTTTGTYATCCAGACAAAGAGAAAAGGGGATAATTTTTGAAGACAGGAACAACAAACCCACACTATAGAAAGTGTTCATAAAGCAGTTCTGATCCTTAGTTACTTGTTGATCTTGGTTTCACATGTTGCACAGCCTTGACTCCGCTTCAGCCTTGCAGGTGCAATGGCAGTAGGAGAAAAATCGAAACAAAGTAATTGTCATAATACTCAAGGTACTAATGACCGAGATGATAAATTRTTCCCAAACTTGCTGTTTGTCAAATATTGCTTTCCAAAGCAGAAGCACTGATTTCTACATGAATGTTGATATAACATGTTAAAAAGAAAGACTCTGATGTGAGGTTCATCTAGGTTCATGGTTTATATGCGTTGATGAAGTGTCTGAATGAGTGGTATACATCTTGGGTTAAAATAATTAACTTCAGTTGTCTGCACAGAAGTTGTTTAGTGTGGGCTCTATTCTGAAGATATAGTTAATATCGTCCAAAGTGTCTAGAAAGGAGTTTATGTGATCACCCAGGAGAAGTATTTTTCTGGTTGTCTGAATGACTGTTTAAATTCCACTAACCAAATCCSCACTGATTATAAATTAACCTAAAGTTCATTAATAGGCACCTCAAGCTAAACATCTTAACCCTGATTTGATTCCCACTCTGGGGACTTGGTTTCTTTAACTACACAATGATATCTCTTTGTGTAAGATATCTAAGAGATGGGACTCATCTTAAAGATAATAAAGTATGCATGAAAGACCTGTGCCCATCTGGATAGGTTTTTGGAAGCCATAACATGGTATCCAGGGCATCTCAACAGACATTGCACTTGTGATTCGGCACAAAAATCAAGCCCTAGTCCCTTCCATGAGCTAACCACCATAAAGAAGCATGAGATATTTAACAGACCTATATTCAACACACAAGCAGCTGAAAATGAWAATCAAAACAGCCAAAGAAAAAATAAAATTCCWGTAATGGATCACAATAAAGAAGTAACATCAGACTAAGGCATTTTTTCTGCCAGACCATACACTGGGCAGGCCTCTTAATGCTTGGGGTGTAATTTCCAGTAACAAGTTAATTCCTTATAATGACTAGCCACATCCAAAAATCAGAACATTGTCTGGTAACAGTGATTCAAATGCTGATCTGTTCCAACTCAGAGCAGAGATCTGAATGTCACCATCCAAGTCACTAGCTAAACTGCTCCTTATTCACCATTCTCCCCTGCACTACTTGTAACCAAATCTGTAGCTGTAATAACTTTTAAATGAGATGCAACTCTGTTTCCCCCCATCTGGCCTACTGATCCATTTCTTAAATAAATTATCTTTCAACAACTGAAAGAACAAAAGAAAAATAATCTTTTCCCAGAAGAGCTTCTAGAGTTCAGCAAAGCCAGATTCTGTGAACAAAGCTGGCTGGATGCTGGCAACAGAGCCTAAAGAGAATCAGCTCTGCTGTTCAGAAGCTGTGTATCTTCAAAACTTTACTTTCAAATAGATGCAGATGAAAGCATTTTTTTTTTCTGAAGATGGGGTAAAGGATATTCATAGCTAACCTGAAAATTAAGAAAAGAGACTGTACTGTATTTCTGGGGCTTGTACTGCTGAATTGATAACCAATTTTTCTGTAAGTSGCCCAGAACGAATAGACATTGAATATTTATTTTGGTTTTTATGAATCTTTACTTATCTAATGGAAGAACTTTAGATGTAATTAACTTAAACAACAATAAAGAAGAAAGTTAATGTGGCCACCTTGAAAGCAGAGTATTCAATATCTTAAAAGAAACTGTAACTACCAATAGCCTTGAGATCTATGAAACATTTTTTTCCTAGTAAATAGGACACTTGTGAACACTTGCATTATTTTACCCTTCAGGGAAGAAATATTGTGCCAAATTACTCTGTGGAGAGTGTTTAGGATTTGTTGCATTAATTCCTTTTCTTGGTGCAGCAACATTTCCATGTGGCATGCATTACTATAACAGACACAAAAGAAAAATAATCTTTCTACCCTTTAATGCATTTTAACTCTGTCACAAGCCAATTTAATCTATTTCTGAAACTTTAACATGTGACCTTGAAGATTTRTATTAAAATCTGATCTGTATTAAAATACTTAGCACAAATATCCAATTATCTAATTTTTAAAAAAAATTACTAATCATTGAATTTGATTGGACATACATTTTCATAAATTCAAGATTTAATCAAAGGTATAATGAAGCAGTTAGAGATAATGTCTTGACAAATTCAGRTAGTGTTGTCCCRTTTAAAGATATTATGAGTATTTATTTTAGCCACTACTGCTGGACTAAGTCTAAAAATAGAACTGTACATGCATTAATAATCAGAAGATATTTTTATCTTTTCTTCAACTTGGCTGAGAGTCATTATTCTTCTGCTGCTTATCAGATACATAAAAAAATGTTCTCTTTTCAATATTTTCCACTAAAGATTCCTTTGTTACAATCTATACAAACACTTTTCCCAGTTCTATTTTACAGCACATGTTTTTGTTATAGAACACTATTTTATTATTTTGTTTAAAGAATGATTCAGCAGTTGTCTTCTTGACAGCAATTTAAAATCTTGCTAGTGCAGAGTCTCCAGACTCTCCTGAGATAAAAAAGATGTAAGAAAGGGAGCTCAGYATTTGTTGTGCAGGAATTGTATGATGACAAGCCCTTGGACTGTTAAACTGAGTCTTTTWAAACACAATTTATGTAGTTAATTTTACAATGTAAACCAGACTCTTTAAAATAGATTTGAAAGGGATTTGCTAGTTATTCTAAAGTTATAACTATAGAGCAATTTACTAAATTTAACCTCTCCAGTTATTCTCACTAGCTTTATAAGAGCCATAATCCATTTGAAGAACTGGCAGTGAATGAGTCCTGAAAAGTGAGACTATTGTTGGAACAGTTRTGACACAAAGAAGCATTTACTCTTGAGGATTCAGAGTCAAGCAGGGCATTAGCCTGTTAAAGTCATCCCAGTATGATGATCAAAGAACATCTGACTGCAAATGTCTGGTTGATCTCACAGTGCCCAAYGAATTTCTGTCACATAATAACTGATATATGGAAATAAGATACATAAAAAGGATGTAATATTATGAGGACACAGGACTAAYAATAAATCATTGATATGGTACAGAGTGTAGCATGTGCAACTACCAATCTTACATGTCTGCACAGGAATTCAGATGTAAGGACAAATCTGTGASAGCAGGTGATGAAAAATTAAAGTCTTGAGGATGTTTGGAAATTCAAAAAGCTGGAGGGGTGAGGGGATGCTATGATATGAGGAATGCATAACAACTTAGTAGGATTTAAATTCTTGAGAGAGAATGGCATATACTAAAAATTGCTGAATGTAAATCCAGTATTATGCAACTAAAACATTCTATTAAATTCTTATGAGCTCTGCAAGACTGGAAGAGATTTTGAACAATGTTTTGGAAATTAAAATAAGTAAACCTAAGGTAATAATGTGACATTATATCTTGAATTAAACTGTATAGAATTTAAGCTAAGAGTAACACAGAGTAAACGTACATCCTCATGTATAATGAGAACATCCTTTTACATTAGAAAGAGGTCTGTTTTCTTGCCTGGTGTTAAGAGACTGGAATCTGGAAAGCTTCATGCTATATACCAGGCTTTCTTTTTTTTTAATTTATTTTTGGTTTTTTTATTTTCTTCCTTAAAAGTAGAATAACAGTTTACTTTTACATTATCCACAGAAATATTTGTTGAACATCCCTTTGCAATGAATTCAGGATACCAAACTGCATTTAAGGGTGACTATCTTTTCCAAATGTTCCTATGTTAAATAAAACCCATTATAACATGTATGTGAGACACTTTGCAGCCTCTAAGAATTTAGCAAATACATTTTGAASATCAGGGTTTGTGTATGTGTCTGTATGTACACAAATGGGAGTCATACACATGTGTTTGGTTGGTTTGAAGTRACAGAAAGAGTRTTAGACTCACYCCAGGGCAAACTATATAGACATTATAAATAGACTATTGTGTTACACCATACAATTTATTTCTTATATGATAACWCTGATGGCTGTCAGAAGGCCATGATTTATCTGTTCCAAAACCTGCTTTTGCTATTAATATTAATCTTCACAATATAAAGTAATAATAAATTCAAACTTCTCAAGTTAATACTTCAGGTGTAAAAACAGGGAAAAAAAAGTCTTGCTTTTCTAGATCATGCTTTTTAAGAAAATAAGAACCATCCTATCTGCACAGTATTATTGAAGTCAAGTGATAGCTGGATTTGTTCCATCCCTTGGCTGAAAATGAGTTTGAACAACACAAACTGCATTTATTTCACCTGAAGACAACTTTGCTGGAATCTAAGTTTCAGGAACTCATATTCAGAGTCACCACTCAACKGTTCTCCTTTATGGTTATCCTAAGGTTTGGTTGTTTATTTTTGTCTGTGTGTGCATAAATTTTAAATATACTTGTATATTTTTCAGCTCTTGCAAATATATCTCATTTGAAACCAGAATTGAAATCACAAATTGAATAGCCAAGAATAAGAGAACACTCAAGAAAAGCAGTGAAGTAAATTGAAACATAAGATCTACCTACTATATATTCTGATTTTCTGCCTATTAGAAGAAAACAAATTTTTGTTCACCAGCATGTCTTAAAAAAAAAAGGATTTAGTAAGGGGAGCAGTTCAGTTTAATTTTCTGTTTGGTCTCACTCAGTTACTGATTTACTCTKTTTTTTCAGTTGTATCCAGAGTCAGTTTTTTTCTCAGATAATGAGACTACTGGAATATACTAAAATTGCCTATGTGTCTGAGTACATTCATATTTGGTAAACCCAATGTATAAGTGGAAAGACAGTGAGAAATGACTAAAACTTTTATGAAATTCCAAAACCTAAAAACCTTCTGTCTAATTTCCTCTGGGGAAGGTGAAGTTTATTATTCTGATACATGTCAAAGCCACCTAGAATATTTTGTTTAAGAACATTAAAATGCTTGCTTTAAAATAGTTTTTCTGTAGGTGAAGTCAGTCTACTGTATGTCAGCAGCCCAGAGAGTACAGTAGCACTTTTGTTTTCATCCTCAGTTGCATATCAAGCTTGCTGATCAGGCTGCATTTGCACTGATTCATCTTCCYATCTCCCATCTTACTAACCGTGGTGCTACAATCAGCACAGAAGCCGCATGAGAGTGGTAAACCACAAGAGTGTCAGGACACAGTGATGAGAGGAGATTGATGCTCACTCTGTGATGGACATGAGACTTTTCATAAGGGGCTATCTGTCTCAGAGCACAGAAGTCTGGAAATTAAAATTTCCTTAGAATCATAATTCAGTTTTAGGAGTTTGGCATTTAAGTGGAAATAAAATCTCTGGTTCTACTTCTGTCACGYACACAAATTCTAAAAGGGGAATTTCTGATGGGAATAGACTATGGAAATGGTTTGCTTTGTTCCAAAACTATGTTTTCTTCCTTAAAAATAAATGCAAATACAAACAATCTATGGTTGAAATTGTTTTAAATTTCTGAATATTTATATTCTGGAAAGAACTCCTTTTATCTCAAAAAACTAAAAAATATTTTTTTCTGTATAAGGTCTCCTCAATACCTTATGTAAGTTATTATATTATGGAATTCCATTTTATCTAAGTATGCAACCAATTGCAGAAATTGTATCAGATGCCAATTGTATCAAACCATAGCTCAAACAATTTTCTTGTAAAACACAAACACCTCTGAGAATTTCAGATTATTTCTGTTCCACATCAGATAAACTCACCACTTTCATACAAGTATTAAAATGTGATTGTACTTTGTAATTTCTTTCACAACAGAGTAAATCTAACAAATTCCAAGARAAAAAACTTCAGACTAACCACTAGGTTTGTGAAGGTAGTTCTCAAATTGGTTAAGGGGTGCTCCTGCATGGAGTCCTACTCTGTCCATCACACTTGTCCTGAAGGATATATGACCTAACTGAGCTGGTGTCCCTTTTTTATTTCTCTTTTGTCAGGAAATTCCATTTGGGGCCTGAGAAATGAAATTTAAATGAAGTTTTCAAAATAACAACTGGTTGTTGGAGTGAAAAGTTTCACTCCAGTTTTAGCAAATTCCTGTTTTTATGAAAAGTTCCTGTCCTATTTCCCCTTAGAGCAACGTATTATGTCATATATCTCCAGAAACTAAGGCATGAAATGGTAGGTAAAATATCAAGTAGCTAATGCTTAGCAGTTTGAGATTGTTAATTAGATGCCTTCCTGCTTTTTGTGTGATGAATATTTTGCCAATGGTTACTAATTATTATAGCAATTAGGTTTAATAAGTCGAGAATTTCACAAGYTTAGGTCTTCTGGGTTACACTTTAGCCAATAGGGAATGGGTGTTAATTAAGGACAAAGAAAAGAAGAATTAAGAAGATTTGATGGGTTTAAGGAAACAGCAATTAAACAAAGTGCTTGTGTGATTTGCATATTTTAATAAGTCAAGAACTCTTGGATGTTCAGGAAGAGTTACATTTTCATTAGTCAGTGTAATTTTTCCAAAAGACCCCTTTTYAGATTTTTAACACTTTGTCTCCAGGAATATAAGATACATGTCAGTTTTCAAGTCTTTATTATTAGTGCTTTAAAACTGGTTCTAGACCTCAAAATAAGTGGTATTAGTACAAGTATGAGCACTAATGACCTGCTACCAAGTACCAAGAAGCTCTATGTCCTGTGAAAAGCAGTTCCTAAATATCAGGGAAAAAAACTTTTTTTTTTTTTTTTTTTCTGGTGAAAACAACAGAAAAGATTTGTGGGGAAGGAAATTCATCTCCTTCAATAGAGAAAGGGATCACTGTGCMCACCAACAGTCACTGAGGGGACACTATCAAACCTGTCAAGACTGTGCCTTGCTTCTGTTATTTTTTAGGCAACAAATGAAAAAGCAATTGTGGGTGTGAGGAAAATCCACTTTGAATTAGTTCTAATTCAATAGGAATAGTTCTGAACARACTACAAAGTACAGTGATGTGGACAAAGAGCAGTTTTATTTAGAACTCAACCTCAATGTTCCATGGAGCAGTGCATTACACTTTGGCATTTTAATTATTTAAGATTTTGAAGCTTAGGAGAAGTTCTTACAAAGCACCTTGCAAAGAAAACCCAAATAGCATGCTCCACTAATAGTATTTGTTCAGAACCAACTTTTCATCATCAAAATGTTAAAAAGTAGAAGATGATCTGAGTGCAATTCCTGCCAGGAGCACCAGTTTCTTAATGATTATGCTATTGTGTTGAAAGTTAACATTCACAGTACTACATTTACATGAGCCACAGGGGGTGTAAACTRTTGTTTTATTCATCAGCTAGTGAGGAATTGATGTGAGGAGTTGATCATTAGTGTCACCAGAACAATAGATCTATTGAAACCCACTAAAGTTCAAACATCAAATTGCTGAAAATATYACACAGATGCCAGACTGGTGAGTAGGATGGTGCTTCTGCAGAGCTCAATGTGAGCCGTTTTTTTGGTGGGGGAGAGGGGGGAAAGATTGATCAGGTTACTTAATGAAGAGGTGAGCAGGAAATGAAGAGAAGAGATGAGGAAAAAAGAGAAAGTAGGTGTAAGGAGTTTTTCTTGTCTATGCATCAAGCAAAAGCTTCATGGTATCATAGAATCATTAAGGTTGGAAAATACCTCCAATATCATTGAGTCCAGCCTTTGATCAGACACCACTTTATCAATTAAACCAGAGCACTACATTCCATGTCCAGTCATTTCCCAAACATTTCCGGGGTGGTGACCTTACCAGTCCCCTGGGAAGTCATTCTAATACTTTACAACCCTTCCTGTGAAGAAATTCTTCCTGACATCCAACCTGAACCTCCTCTGGTGCACTTTAATGTCATTTTTTGTCCTGTCACCAGTTGCCTGGGAGAAGATGCCGACCCTCACATTATTGCAACCTCCTTTCAGGTAGGTAGTACAGTAATTAGACTGCAATATAGACTGTTTATTGAGCAGGAGAGGAAGAACATCTGCCTGTGCTCCCCACAGTCTCAATGTCATTTCTACTACTAGAATTAAATAAAAATGTAATTGTATGTGTGTTGTAGGCATAATAACAGAAGAATCCTCATTTTCAGTAATAACAAAGGCAGCAAACACCTCAGCTTCTACTGTTTAAATTGCCACTTATGGAATAGACTTTCATATGAAGTTCTAATATAGCAGGACAATAAGAATAAGCATGAGCACTACACAAACTTAGAAGTTCATTGATTGATAGAAATAATAATACAAAACCACTGGTAGTCATATAGCCTTAGCCCTCTGCTGCTACAGTTACTACATCATTTTTTGTGGAGCTTTGGCTCTAGCAAACGTAATAGAACATTTGTTTCATTTAGAAATAGCCAGTTACAGTAATGTTGCCGTAAGCATAATAATAATAAAACTACCTTCCATCTCTATTTAGCTACTGATGAAGTAATTTCTAAGCATCTACTATTATTTCAAAGGTGATAGTCAAAAATTCAGACTCATCTAGCCCTCTTAATTTCTGAATCTCACCAATCATAAATAATGTTATATAAATAATAATTTACATATAAATTAGCACACTTCTGAGGCTGTGAGTAAAAATATCTTCTGCTGACCTAGCTAATAGTTTGGGAGATGCTTAATCAAAGAACAACATAAAAGAAATACCACAAGTTCTTACACAATAGAAATGATGTGCACAATAAATGTGCTGCCTAATCAGATAAAATTCAAAGATTTATAAATASAGTTTATGGAAAGAAAACCTCTTCTTCATTTTCACTGAAGCCTTTTCATTGTGGAAAATAATTTTTGTCTTCTTTCATACCAGTTTATAATACCTGATTTCAAGCTTCATTGAAWATCGCTTTTATTTTGCATTTCCCTTTTGCAAACATTCTTCATTATTCCCTCCTGGAATCAAGAATGTGAACACCAGTTCCCYAACCTGAGAGAAGTCTTCAGTCATCTAATCCAACCATCCTTTTCCCTACAAGTGCACCCATCTCCTCACAGATGAAGCCRCTGAGAAAAGTGGTTGGTGGTTTGTAGGTTATAAGAATGTCKCTGTACGCAGCATAGCAGTGGAGCATGCTTTAGTTGGTACGACACTTTGACTGAAAAAGAGAAAAGACAAAGCTTTTTCTTCAGAGCTATCCAAATTATAAATTACCCAAGACACCTTGGACAGGCTGACAACCTGTTTATATGAAATGAATTTTGAAATAAAAATAAATGTAAAAGCAAGATTACAACAGGAAAGCCATGGAGCTCTTTGAAAGGGTGGCTTTGAAAAGCTATCAGATCTTACTGTTTAATAATACCATATACATTGCAKTTGTGATAATATTGCACATATGTAATAACTAAATTATTTTTCTGTCCTCYCATAAGAAACCAGTAAAATCAGAGTAATTTTGTATCAATAGCAAGGTCACTGGAAAGCTATATCCAGACTGTGAATATAGACAGGGGAATGCTCTTAGTTAAGAATGAGAGTTACACTTCAGTGAAATATAYAGATCAGCATTCACTCTGACCCACCCAAACGTGATTGTGCAATATACCTGGAGCACATCCGTCTAAATATGTCTAGATTGTGTTTGATAACACCCTAGCAAATTTTATCTGTGTGATGAATAAATGCCTGTCATAAAYTGTCTGGAAGATTATTTTGCAGTTGTCCCTGATGTTGAGTAGACAGAATATGATTATCAGTGATACAGYCKCTACGTCTACTAAAATTATTTGACGATAATAAATGAGCTCATGACTTCAGGCTGAGGATTTCATGCTTATGGCTACTTCCTCCTTGATACTACACATTGCAGGAGAAATGAAAATTTCAAATACCACATTTCTCCTGTTCCACAGTGAACGGTCCATACCTAATGAACGTCCTGAATTTCGAGACAGGAGCTCCAAAGAGCGCTTGAATGGGTAGAGATATAACGAGGGAGACTGAAGACCTCTTGATAACCCTTGATAGAAAGGTCAAATTGTGCACTTTTCCGTAGTGGTTCACAGTGAGTGAGATTTTTGCTGAGTAAGGGTTATCATCATAAGAAAATTACATTAGTTCATTTAGTGATTTACACTTTTTCCAAATGAGAATGTGTAATTGCTGTCAAAAAAGACAATCTATTTCCACCTTTATTATACTCCTAATTTTTTAAAATCTACAAGTTCCTTTGGTCATCTGTCTTTCTGACAAAAKCCTTGTGGTCATGCTCTGATGTTAAATACAGACTTGAATTAAGAGACTGATCTCATGTTTAAAAGATGACAAAATTTAGGTCCCTTTTCCAAGGATAGGAACCYACTCATAATTCTTCAACAAATTTATCATTCAAATTTTACTCATCTGAGAAATGCCTCTGATGGAGGAGGTGGAGCTGCTAAAAAAATAACATGCATATGTAACTACAAGGAACATATTTCCACATAGTTCCAGAGTACAAGAAATGTTTCACTGCTGTTGTCTTAAAACTGTGCATTCAGCAAACTCAACTGGACTGCTCATTTTTTGTTAAATGACATTTGACAGATAAAATTGGCTGTATTTCAAGAATGACAGCACAAATAAAGGTCTTTGGAAAACCTGAAATTACAGGAGGAAGAAGGTAGAAAAGGTATCTTTGTTTTGTCCATTAAGAGACCAAATTTTCACAGTGCACATATCAAGGTTCAGCTGTTAAATCTTTCCACTGAATTCCCCATCCTTGACATACAGAACATGTGATCTTAATAGGATAGAGCTGACAACTTTATTTGAATCTCTAAATTACTAGCATGCCACCTGAAAGRACCTTGTGTGCCCCAAAGTCCCCCAGACATTTATTTCTATATCAGTCCATCAAACTCTTACTATATACAGCATTCATGTTAAGTTCATTTCCTTCTTAAAAACCTTCTTGAAATCTAAAGCACCAAAGACAGATTGTTCATTTTGTATTTTGTTTTCAGAAAAAATGTCATCTATATGGTTTGGCAYTTTATTGACCAATAAAATGTATGTCATCATCAGTGACAAAGCTCCMGTAAGAAATTACATCAATTAAGTGTCCAATGAGTACAATTACAGACACAGAGGTAGAAGAGAAGGTAGATAAAAGAAATTAGCTTTAGACAAGGGGAATAGATATATATTATTTATATGGCAACAATGCATTATAGCTATAACAGTAGAAAATTWAAAAAATTATCTAACCAAATCAGAAGATAAAGCTTAAAAGACAGCAAAGGCACGTAGGGGGAAGCACTGGATTTCCAGTGATCTCTTAAAAGAGCATAATTTGTTCTTGTTTCTAAAGAACCCAACAGCATCACAAACCAATATATATAATGAAGGTAAAATATATATCAGTGATCTGCCCACTACTGAAGTAGAGCAGCTATGCTGAGAAATTTCAGTGTGTTGTGTACAAAACAATGCTAAAATAAGGGTTTATTCAGGAAAAAAATTGCAAGAGTGATTTCAGACACATTTAATGTATTATTTTAAGCCAGAAAATTTCTAAGRGCATTTTACTTTTCCAGTAAGAAGTGTCAGACAAGAAGATATTTTTGCATTAATTTTCAGTTTTGAACGGCTTTTCCAGCAACATGACTGTCACTGTCATGTGACATTTCTCCAAAGCTGTTACAGCTGGAAAACTACCTCAAAGCCAGTTTTGTGGCTTGGTTGGGGTTTTTTTTTATTTTTTTTTCCTTGAAAATCATTCATCTATTTATTGGCAGATGAACTGTCACTATATGTAAGGTCTGGTGTTCTAGGACCAGAGTAGTAAGGTTGTTTATCACTGTGTCTTGACTACAGTCTCACTTTCCTTTATAAACATCTGTTGTCCATGACACTTTAGATTAGAAGCCCAGAGTACACTTGGTGTTCAGTTCAGTGAAATACAGAAGCCTTTTCTTCTTCTGTCCTAGAAACTGTCCATATGAAAATCCATGACTGATGYTTTCTTTTTCAGAACTAGATGATCAGAGGAGTTGCTAGACAGTAAACCAGTAAAAAAATATTGTTTACAGGAGAATGTACTAATTAAGAATGTGGGAAACTGAATTTAATTGMAAGAAGATATGCAGGCAATAACAATTAAAAAATAAAAGGTGAATTAATGTTTTATTTTAAAATGGAAAGATTTTTAATTATTGAAATGTAAGTATTTGGTACTATCTGATTTCTGTAGGAATATGTAGGTTTTGAGTTTTGGAGGGATATTCTTTGAGTTTGTATGTCTACTGCTTACTGCATGTAGTGCAATGAGCTGCTAGTGGATATGTATGACCAGCTGATGGGCTCGGTCCTATCCCTGACTGCCCTTTCCAAACAGATCCGTTCACCTCAGAACACATCCTGCACAACCAGCACTGCTTAAACAGCTGTTATCCTTCAGGGACTTCACACAAAACTTTTATGGGAGGAGAAAGTTGGCTTAGGGTATTCCTCTCTAAAATACCAGGCTTTCACATGTTTTCTCTGTAGCTGCCTGATGTAGAAGGGCAACGTGGTTCTTTGTTCCCACTGGGAGCGGGAAATTCTARTGAGGACATGAATATGCATGGATGCCTGGAGGGCTATTGGTTGCTGTTGTGCTGTCCCTCCCCAACCCCTCCGTGTCTGATTGGACAGTCCTGGGTTTTCCACGCCCAGGACAAAAGGGTATAAGAATGCTATCCTGATCGGAACTGGGGGCTTTTGGGTACAGCTGCTGAATAAACAGTCTGTTCACCTGGAAGCCAGTCTCCCTCTTCCTACCTCAGAGAAACCCTATATATGTTAGAAGTCTCCCCTTCTTNGTGTTTGTGTACATGGGTAGGGAGGAAGAAAAGCACGGACAACAAGTAATGATCCATTCACTGGTAAAGGTAATTCATCTTTGACATTTCTYTGCATATGCACCTAAATTTTCCATGGTACTGCATATTTCAAAGTGACAGGTGTGTCAAGGTCAGCTTTTGCCACATGTACAGTTTTGATGCAGCTGGTTGCTTGGACTTCCTGGCAGATTGTGTGTCTTGGTTTGATGATGGAGGACAAGGACCTTTTCAGTATGGTAAAGCCAGGATGCAGAAATAAGATGGTTAAGTTCTGCAGGCATTTGCTTACACGTGAAAASCTCTCCAGATGCTTGTAAGACCACAAAACGCTTCTGCTTTGTTGACATTTGCTGCTTCTGTAGCAATGCCAACTGCAACAGCCCAARTGGTTTGAAATGCCTGGTATATAAAATAGAATGTTTACAAAAGTATAGAGGTGTTCTAGTAAATATATTAGAATTTAAGAAGSTGATTGATAAAGGATGGTTAATTTTAAATTCTAAAATAGCTGATTGCTCCTAAGAATCAGTGAAACAGGAAGAATTGCCTGTCACTAAGCACACTCAGGGGTTTCACATCTGTATTGTTCTGTCAGTTAGGAGTTCCAAATTCCCTCATCTCAGAAACTAGATTGTTTTTTAGCTCTTTGACTCTGGGTGAAAGCAAAACAAGTTCTTATTTGCCAGCCAGGAAACCTAGGCCTGAGAATGGACAATGTCACATTTAATTCCCCTTGCCAAAGGAAGAAAATGGTCTCAGTGACTCAAGTTAGACTTTGGTCTAAAATTCTACACTTGAAATAAGCAAAGTCAAGAGAAATGAGAATCCCTAGACTCCACGTGAGAAGTCCACTCAGCTGCAAGAATCCTCCCTAACAGAAACCCTGGAGTAAGTCTCACATGCTTAATTACATATTTATGTGTCTTATGAATGTTAATAAAAGAGCCTCCAAAACTGGTGTAAATACAATGCTAATGATCAATCTCTTGCATATAATATATGAAGACATCAGAGATTAATATTTTTGCAGTTTTAAGTTCTTAATTCATACAGCTCAAGCCTGTTTCWCTGTTTTAAACAGGATTCATGACAGCAAATTGYATTTACATWTATTTATTTATTTATTTACTTAYATTAGACATAAAATAYCTGAATGTGCTGTGTTCAGTAGGCACATTATAGTCCCTGAGAATCTGACTTTATTATTTTTTAATTTGCTCTGATCTCAGGAAGAAGCTGTAGAGAATTTCCACAGTCATTCATCCTAATCATAATTCATTTTTATCTTTSTTTTAAAGAATTATGAAATCAGATTATTGTTTTATATACACTTTTTTGCATCTGTTTCTGCTTTTTTCAACTGCAATCAAAATCTGATTCCTATCTTARAATCATAGATTCATATAATATTCTCAGTTAGAGAGGACGCATCAGGATCATAAAATGTAGCCCATGTGATACCAATTACATCTTTATTAATCATTCCACTGAAATTACCAGGCTAGGGTAAGGACTACAGTTGATGACACAAGTGTGATCTCATTTGAAATKTCTAAAGGAATTGCCCATGTTCAGTGTTGTCATGTTTCTGGAACCTACAGACATGGCTCTTGAACTCTGGTTGGTACTGGAAACATTTCTCTAGGCATGTAAGATTTCCTTATGAAATTGTGAGCTGGAGATCCCATTTTTATATTTCCATTGAGCTGAAMATTCCAGAGATGGTAATACAATAGTATTACCTGGGGCTGACAATAAGGGTGTTTATCTTCAATGAAGCTGTCTTCATAAGGAAGCACCTTCCATGGGGAGCAATGAAATTTTTTCAAATAGAATTGAATTCAGCTATAGAAGGTAAACAAGAAACCCAAATATAGSGTGAAGAGAAAAAAAACAACATTGAATTAGAAAGAGAAGCAGTCATTTTAAAAAATTATTTKTGACATTGCAGTTCTGGAAAAGGGCTGCCTGGCAGGATTCACATTCCTGTARTACATCTAAGAGTTGCCAGCTGTAATTGCTGTTTAGAAGTCTCAGGGAGATTAAAATACTATTTTTGGTATATATTTTCCGCAAGTTTCTGCAAATAGAAAACATACTGCATTTTAACAATATTTAGTCAAATATTCTATATTTTCAAGTAAAAGTCTATAAATATCATGTATTTATAGAGTGTATTTTAGGAGAACAAAAATACTTCCGAAAGCTTTAGCATATCTACTCCAAGCATAATATAGCTAATTACTGGTCTTTCATAGGAACATGAATGAAATTATCTTAGTATATCATAGAAAAATTAAAGCATTTAAAAAATCATCTACTTATGATATCAAGCAAAAATTAAAGCATTCACAAATTATCAGATATGCTAAATCCTATCTAAAGCCTTTTAAACCAGAGCATATTATAGTTCCTGTAGAAAAGTTACTTCAGTCCTCGACTCCAAATGATACTAAAGTCAAAGTCAATGGTAACTATGAAGTTGGATCATATCTCCTCTCTGGTAATAAATGGCCTAGCAGATGATGTCTAATGTTCTGAATTGATCTAGCACCTTAGCATTGCCAGCAGAACCACAGAGGGAATTATGTTATATAATTGTTTGGTAAAGCATTTAAACATTTCMTTGACACTAATGACAGTGTTTTCATAAGGTGTTTTCAGTAAGATGTTATATGACTAACTGTGGTCCATCAGCCACAATTTTTGAGGTGAAGGGAAAAAACATCCAAAACTACACTAAAAGAATACCATTTTTGGAGGTTTCAAAAAGAAGCACTTCAAAGTTTAAATATACYTGCATAAAGATGACTTGTGAAAATTAACTACTGAAGCAATATTTCATACAGACTGWGCACATGATTACAGATTCCTTTCTMTGCARAACTCCAGTTTTATTTATCACCCAAGGACATGAAGTAATGTTAGGCCTTTTTGGTAGAGGTTTGTTACAGAATTTTAAGAACAGTGAGGAGTGGAAGGAGCTAGAGTTACTGCTCTGACATGGAAGCTCAAGGAAGAATCCAGTACACCAGTTTTACAGCATCAAGCAGTTCAACATGTGCACCAACTAGACTTTGTGTTACTCATTTCATTCCCCTGGCTATGCTGTTCAGCCAGTTCTCAATCCACTTCACCATYCACTCAACCAGTCCACACTTCCCTATTTGCCTATGAGAATGTTGTGTGAGACAGTGTTGAAAGTCCCACTGAAGCTGAGGCGGACAATATCCACTGCTCTCCACTCACCCATCCAGGAACTTGTTTCACTGCAGAAGGCATTTAGGTTTCCCAAAGTATAAAAATCTAAATTCTTTTAGAAAGCCAACTGACATGCTGTATTCATAATGCAACGTTAGAAAAAGGAAAAAAGCCTGACTGAGATGTGTGAGTAAGAAAAAAGATTGGGAAAAAATACAAGAAAAAGAGTAAGGCCAGTTTTTTTGAAATATATTAAGATACTTTACTGACTAGGACTTTAGTTTGGTCCCATCATGGCAAAGGACAAATCTTTCCAAGCTGTTAAAAATTTTCTCRTTTTTGTAGCATCAGGAAACCTATGTGATGGATTCCTGCAAGTTTTAATTCAGATCTAATGAGATCTGACCCARTTATAAACTTATTCATCATAACTCATAAGCTGCATCAAAAGGATGACTTCAGGGAAGTTGCTTTAAAAGTTATAGAAGTCAAGGTTAGAATTAGAGAATTAGGTGGGAACTTCTTTTCCTTCTACGCTTAAAGTTAGAAGTAAGGGAAAAGAAAACCAGTAAATTTCTATKATAGGAATGTTGCTTTAGAGTGAGTAATTGATAYAAATAACAACAGACTGAATTAGTGGCAACTCTGCTATTGCATTTTAGAGAAGAACTTTAGTGTTAATGGAAGTGTTGAAAAATGAGAAATRCTGAGTTATAATGCTAAATTTAGTGCATTAAAATGCATAGTTGTGATTAAGCAGTCTGTGTTAAAGATGGTTAACACTTAAAATTGTTCTAASTAAAAAAGAAAATCATGAAAAGGCAAGCAAAAGCAAAAATTGGAAAGGTTTTGAAAATAAAATCTATATACAGTMAGTGTGACAGATCCCTAAGATAAAAAAATAAAGCTTTATGAAAACTCCCAGAAAGGCACATTTACATCAAGAAAATGTAGATTATGCAACCAGGGGACCTGGGATATATCTGTATTAATATTAAAGACATCTAATAATGTTGGATGTATTTAAAAAATTATACCAAAAAAATACATTTTTTCTGAAARCCATTATAATAGTCAGTTCAAGGTTCTGCAGTTGCAATTAAAGCATTTGGTCTTTCTCTTGTGATGGCATAGTCACACAAATGCATGTTTTATTTTAATTTTTTTTTAAATGAGTAAAAACAAGAAAATATAGAGGTAGAGAAATTAGTTGATCAAGTMAAGTATAAGATTATTTAATATAATGAGATATCCTCTGAAATTCTAGTCTTTCATTGTGCTTCAGTGTTAAAAATATGATAGCAGTGAAGTAGGTTTCTAATGGAAATGAAAACTTTATTTTTCACTCTACCTTCTTAATACTAATCAAAATTAAGAACAATTTCCAATACTTTAGTTCTGTTCCTATGATYGCTATTTTTCTCATTAAAAAAGGCCACCTTTTCATGAGCTAAATTAATGAACAAAATTCCTTTTATTTATATATGTCTCATTTACATTTTAAGCTGTCTGGTTAAGGATTCTCTTTAGAGATATAATATCAAATTATCTGTGTATGAAAGCTATAAGACTAAAAATTAAAAAGAGGCAGTTTCTTTMTTTATCTGAAAATTAAGTACCACACAGCAGCAGTAAAAGATTTTCACCTTTCCCTTAAATGATTGTCTCTACTAAAAAACATATCTATCTTGATATTTAGCTGTTTTTATTAAAACTGTTCCTTGGTCACTGTGGACATGAAAGAAATAATTCGCTTTGTTAGAATTCAGATCTAAAGYTTATAAAATCCACAATGCTGAAAAAACAAAGTAAAATCGTGTTTTAMAGGGTTGTGTTACACAGTAGACTCTAATGCCTCATATTAATTGGGCTGAGTTGATTTTTTGGGAAGTCTGTTTCTTTGGGTTTTAGCTTTATTTCAGTTTGGACAAAAATGCAGTATTGATTTGTGTATGACAAAYAAACAGTGTTGTCTGTTCATGCAGATTGAGATATTTTAGGTTTTAAAAAATGGATTGTTAAAAAATTTATTCTGTCAAGAAACCTTGAGCAATTAATTAATTATGATTTTTAGACAACTGTGTCATACAATATCCTGAATTGCTGAACAACCTCTTGATAGTTTTGTCCTTTATAAAAAGGATTTCAAGTGTGATTCTTTTCCTGCTTTGCCAATATAGAGAAGGTTATTCCTTCTCTCTCACTGGAATTGTCAGGAATTGTGGTCGCCCAGCAAGCAAAATGGACACTAGTGATCAGATGTGGAGACATGAGTACACTGAAAGGGGATGGAAAGAAACAGGAGAGCTACAGCTCCATCATTAGCACTCAAGTAAGTCACACACACTCACCATCACATGGCAGCTGCTGCCAAAGTTTAAAAATAAATCTGAAATGATGCTTTCTTCTTGACCTATATTTTGAAAATACTTTTTATAACAATATTTATCTCTTTTAACAAAAGAGAATGCTTTGGAAAATCTASACATTTGAGACGCCAAGAAAATAGTTTCCTTTCTACTTTCTCTATTGGATTTGGTTTTGCAAAGTTCTTAGTGCGTTCTTGGGTTTGCCCAGATACAAAATGAAAAAAAATTACTGAAATCTCAACATGTTTATGTTTGCAAAGCTTTCCTGTTTTGGAGCTACTCCCTTAGTGTCACCTCTTTAATTTTGGCATGTGCACCTGCCCTGGCATATTGTTATGAAACATTTATGAATCAGAAAACTTTTCTGAAAGAAAGAAGGTGACGTAGACCTGCATTACAACACATAGCAAATCTGCAAGAGACTCCAATACTTAAAGGCTCACAGTAATCGTAATGAAATCAGGTACGTAAAACCTAATTATAGTCCATTTGGTCACCAGTGTGGTAGTTTCTAAATAATACAACACAAGATATATCCTGTGGCTGAGATAGAGAACAGCTGAAGAGATAGCCTGTGAATAATTAAGCCTGCTGGCTTATTGTTGTTCTTACTGGTTGTTGCATTACAATACTACTTCAATAAATTCTATTTTCAAAAGATGACGTTTCACTAATGACATTAAATAAGCAATAAATCAATTTTCTATTCCTGAAAATATTACCCAAAAATATTTAAATAAGTTTGGAAAAAAAATTTTAATCCTATTAGGTTGTATTTTATTTCATATTTATTTCACTTTAATATATTATTAAAATGTGGTTGTCGCAAAAAAGTCGTGTTATGATAGAATCAACTTTGAATATTCATTGTTAATCTTATTGTAGTTTTTTTGGTAATTAAGAAGATCASACTGCCAGTAAACACAGTCAAGATTATTATTTTAGTTGCAATAATTGCTATTATAAAATACTCTGCTTTCATTTCAGATACATTCATTTTTAAAATGAATTTATACCTCTGAAAATGGTATATGTATTTGAATGCTTCCAAAAATCTAAACAAAGTAGATACACACATTTAAAACACATTMAATATATTATTTATKATCTCATAAATAAYATGTAGAAGTTTACATTTTAGTTATATTCTGTAGATTTCATCTTCTTTCACTACTSTCTTAYATGTACCTAGTAATACTAATTTTTTGAATSTTACCCAGAAATTTACAAGCAAACTGCTAGTGTGATACACAAATGTGTAGAATTATTTTAAAGATTCATAAAACTCAGATATTTCAGGCAATGGGATTCTATTTTGTAGTGAGATTTACATGATGGAGCCTTCAGAAAAAATATTTTTGTGAATAAATTAATTAAGAACAACTAGAATCAGATTTAGSTATATCCATGATAATGATAAAAAACAAGAAAAATTAGATTATGTTTAAAGCAAATTTGGACTGCAAGAAGTTTTCCATAGCGTAAGAGAAAAGGAAAACTCTAGGTGATATTCTTTAAAAACCAAACAGTTCTTTCCAATGAAAAAATAGAACACCAGGAGACATTTCCTGGGGACCTAAACAGCAGGCTGCAATTCAGATAACTGAGCCATCTATGTCTACTTGGGACCTTCCTTGTAAGTGGTAGCATTCATAAAGTCTTGTAATTCCAGTCTTTTGTCCAGATATTGTCTATTTCAGAAGGACAAAGTAAATAGTGTCAATAGATGTACCTTTTATTATAAAATTTAGAGAGTGTCATTTAATAAGCAAGAGAGAAAAATTTTCCACTGAAAAGCTTATTTCATCTATGAGCTGAATAATGTTTTGGAGTGTACTTTTCTAATAATGGAAAACTTAGAACTATAATGGTGTTTATTTARCAGCTAACTGAGTTAAGCTGGTGCAATCAATCAGAATTTCTGTGCCAAAATCTTCCTTATCAATGGCTAAAAAGCCTTTCTAGACTATAGTGAGTTTAAGAGTTTTTAGATTTGGCACAGGAGAGGCTGGACAGCAATCTGGTTTTCTTTTGACAAAACTGGGCTGTGATGTCTTGAATAATGATAAATTCTGTGGGAATAGACGTGAGGAAAATACCTACATTAATGTATCATGCATCCTTTTCATTATTTTTGCAATATATATGTTTGCAATTAAGCATTTACACAACACCTAAAATCAATGATCATTTTCATTACAATCTTGACTCCAATACAACATGTGAAAGAGAGCAGATTCTTGAGTACTGCTGTTTTCAGCTGGACCACCAATGGTTGGCTGTTCTTTAATTCTAAATTTTATCTTGCTAMGTTTTCTTATTATTCTTGGAATAATATTCACTGCTTTATATAGGCACTCAAAAATTTTTGTCCTCCAGAGAACAGTATGTAACTTAAGCAGTCTTCTTGCCCTGAAATTAAACCCTTTTGCTTATAACAAATGTAAAGAAAGAGTATTTGGACTTCTGTGGGTAGGCAAAAAGAGGTAAAAAGATTAATCTGATCCTCATATTCTAATTATGCGGGAGAATCCTGCTGGTTGTATTTTATGGTTTCATTATAATGCAGCAGTTTGGAAAGAAAATTAAAACATTTGATCCGAATACAACTTTCACATAGAATCTTCAGGAATGCAAGTTTTGTCCTTGGACAGCTTTAACACTATTTCATAAAGACTGAACCACTATTGCTCTGCTTTTCTATAATCATTTAATTGTCAGTTTTCCTAAAGTTGTTGTCATCCTAACCTGCTTTAATATCTCTAAGAGTTATTTTAGATAGATATGTTTGATTTAAACAGTCTTTCTTTTGCTGAGAATACACCTGCCACCTTAGTGAAGCTGTCTGAACCCAGGTTACATTTAGCTACTTTTTGGGCAGCATTGTTYTTTGCCAAAGATTGGACTGTACYGATCATTTTATCTCACAGATATAARACATTATATTTGATCTCTTAAGAGGTCAGAGACCATCACTTTTTCATAAAAGCCTCTGTTTAATACCATGTCCCAATAAGCTCTGACATGTACAGTTGATTTCTTTAACAAASAGAGTAGTAAATTTAGGGGAGGAATACCAGTCTGACTCCTAARATGGCCTTGGTGTTTATGCATTATGTCCTCTGACATGAGTGTCTAGAATAGGCCTTTTTGAATGACACAGGAAGCTGTTTTGCCCCATGTACTTTTTATCTACTGATGCAGCATGCTCAGTCAGCACAGAGAATGCCATTGTAAAATGCCACCTTGTCATGGATTTCAGCAGCTGGACTGGCAGCTGAGCACTAAAGCAGACTGAGCACCTSAACGACCACAAAGTGGGTATCCCATGTGCAGCACATTATAGAGATCTAACCCAAGCACTGCATAAATAAAAAAATCCTGTGACCCTGGCCAAAAACAAATTGCTGTAGCCTCTCTTAAAATTCCACATGTATGCAGTGRGAAAGTCAATTTAATGCAACATAGCTGTAGCTTATTAACTCCTCCATATTCCAAGCAGTGATTATCTTTATGAGGTTTAAATGGATGTGCTACAGAGTTGGATTGTATAAAGTACGAAGATCATTTAGGCTTCAGAATGAGTGCAGGCAACTCTGAAAGTGTTTAAGGATGTCATTAGATCATGCAGAAAGAAAATTAGAAAGGCAAAAGCTCAATTAGAACTTAATCTGGCCCCTTCTATAAGGGATAATGAAATAAATATTTCTATAAATACATTAATGGCAAAAGGAGAGGCAAGGAAAACRTCCATTCTTCATTGGATGTGGAGGGGAACATAGTTACTGAAGATGAAGAAAAGGCTGAGGTATTCAACACCATTTTGCCTCAGTTGTCAACAGAAAGACAGATTGTCCTCATGACAATTCACCTCCTGAGCTGGTAGACAGGGACAGGGAGCAGAAGAGGCCCCTGTACCCAGGAGGGAGCTGTTAGTGACCTGCTGAGTCRCTTAGATGCTCACAAGAATGTGGAACTAGATGTGTCCCACAGTGATGAGGGAGTAGGCAGAACAAGCTTGCCAAGCCACTAYCCATCATTTGTCATCACTCCTGGCTTACTGGGGAGATCCCAGACAAATGGAAGATGGCCAGYGTGATGCCCATCCTTCCAGGAAGGACTGGAAGCAGGATCCAGGAAAGTCCATGTCTCCTTTATCTATCTTCAATTGATAAAATTTCAACACATTTCAAATTCTACCCCCTGTTTAATTACACTGCTAGAAGAGAAGTGACAGTGTAAGTGCTATTTATTTAGACTGGCTCTACAGATGTTCTGTGGTTTTGCTTCCATGTGAACCAAATTTATGGAGATAACACCAAGAAGACCACAACTCAAAGCTGAAGTGTAAAGAGTAGATTTATTTCATTATCTCYCTGGCTTGAGGATTCCAGAAAAAACAAATGGAAGCACATACTTTGATAAGCTCATTTTAACAGGAGCAAAAAGTAGCAAGGCTTGAGTCYGCTGTTACGTATTAAAGGGAGCCCAGAGCAAACACAAGTCTTTACCAGGCTGTGTTTCACAATCTCTGAACTTCTTATCTCCCTTCCCCTCATTACAAAGAGGCCTCAAGCCTGTGTGAGGAAWGCTTTTAAATTTTTCACAACATTCTGTTATCTGGTGAGAGCTTCATTTCTTTAGTAGACAGAAAACAACACAAACCAAACACAAATACAYGAATTCTCTCACACTGAGTATTTTCTAACATCTCTTGGGTGCAAGGTTGGTCTCTGAGCAAGATCAATTYTAAAACCAGCTTATTTTTCTCTCTCTCCTCACCAGTCTTCCAGTTTCTTTTTTTCTCTGCTTAGTTTTTTAATTTGGGACACTGCAAAGCACAAAAAGTTATAATAATAGAAAAGATAATGGAAAATTTCGTCTCCTATGGGTACATTATTGTGGCAATTGAGCAGAAGTGCATCTGTGCATTTCCACAGAAGGACTGGTAACAACATTTTGAGCTTTGTTGAATATATATCTGCTTAACCAGAAAGAATGAACTAATGATCCAGAGTTAATCTTAGGTGCCTGGAAATTCCCTAAGAGCCYCAAAAGAAATGCCCTTGATTTTTAACCAACTCCTGTTTGAAAGTGAGCTGTGCTTTGCACCTTCAGTAAAATGCCAGTTGAGCACYTGGAGTTACACAATTGGAAGACAGATAAGTAGTGACTGCACTCTTCCTGTGCCTATAAAAAAAGTAGTCTATAAAATCTTTTTTCAAAAGTATTTCTGTTGTAAGAACAGCTAAGGAAGAAATATTGTATGAAATTACCTGTCAACAGYTGGTGTTGAGAAAAATATTTGTTAAAAAAGGGTAGGCTTTTTTTACCAGAAGGGATTCCAACACACATTTTCTATATCCTCTCTTTGGCTTTGCTTTTTTTTTCTTTGTGCTGAAATTTGTAGTTGTTCCCTAGATCATTCCCTGGTCTGATTCTAGTCCATATAAGCAGACACTGGGCAAAAAACAGGTGAAATGTTAAAAAGCAGAAACAGGAGTCTGCAGAACTAGAAGATCCTGTCTCAGAAGAGCATCTTAGCTCTTTCACAACAATTCAACTCAGTCCGTGGTCTCCTTTAGACAGAGACCATACTGCCAACCCATGCAGCCACAAATCACAGAATCATAGAATGGCCTGGATTAGAAGGGACCTTAAACATCAGCTATTTCTGACTCTCCTGATGTGAGGCACCTTTTATCAGACCAGTTTTCTCAGAGCCCCATCCAATTCTGTCATGCACAGAGAAAAAAAAAAAAAAAAAAGCAGAAAGGGGAAAAAAAGAAGGGGGGAGGGGGAACACCAGAAATGAAAAAATAAAGACCAAGAAAGTATTAAATTAATATTTGAAAGAGTAGTAGTGTTTTTGCTCTTTCCCACCYTTGTGTGCATCATCTTTTTGTGCCCTTACAGTTATGCTTATTTTAAATTGTTCTTAAAAGGAATGAACTGACATTACAAGCAAGAAAACTTATGCTAGCTCTATTCAGGATTTGTGGGGATTTATGYAATACATTACACAAACACATTACAAGATTCTATTCATGTGCATCCTAATTGATAAGAAAGGCAATGAAAAATAGGTACTTGGTAAGATATAACAGTCTCAAGGTCAGTTCAGACTGGCGGATATACAAACAGAACTCCAGTTCTATACCTCTTTGTACGTGACTATTATGTATCCAGAAGCACTCCAAATCATTCAACAAACAGTGTAGATCTSAGCACACTGATATGCAAATCACACTGTCCATAGGGGCAGAATTGTAATGAAAGGCCTCTGTTATGCTTTCTTGACCAAAATGGAYTCATTGAACACCAACAATGAGTTCTGCCAATAGCTTTCACTGTTCTGTAATCCAATCACATGGGCACTGGCTTCAATTTTCTTGGATTTTGCCAAATGATAGCTCACCAAATGTTAGATATGTTTCTGGGGAACTGAGAAAAGAGTATATTATTGTTGGRATATTTCAATAAATGTTTCAGGGAACTTCCATAATCTGAGATAAGGTGAAACATCCAAATACATATTTTCAAAAACCTCAAAGAGGAATTGAGGACACAAAAGGGGAAAAAACCAAGAAAAATCCTCAATCCTTATTTTAACCCTCCTAGATTTAGTGCACAGGGCAGACTAATAAAACATTCTTTTATGGGCAATGAACTTCTAGTATTTTTACAGTATATGGTGTGTTACCTTTTCTAAACTGCATTTAGGTTTTCAGGTATCCAAACTTGAGCCAGGCACTCTCTACTCTGAAATAATTGATTTCCTACCTATATTTCTACATAGATTATATCAGGCCCRTGAGCAGTTGCTTTTCAGCAGATACTCAGCATGATCATCTGTTAACAAGGTCTGAATGCCTTGCTGCCTTTCTGGATACAGGATCTCTGTGATGCTGAGAGGACAAAAACATATCAATCATATTATTCWTTTCTTGCTGCTATGTATCAGGAATACCAGTAGAGAAGAAAAGAATGTAGATTTAGAAATCCAAAAAGATGTATTTCAAAATAAAGAGAATCTTCTCAAGAATATGAAAAAAATTAMAACTCAAACAACACAAAAACACAAAAAGTGAAAACAACCAATCACAAAAGCTTATAGCAGCATGTATAAGATGTATTCCATAAATTTCATAATAGCTGAAATTCCTAAATCATTATAATATTGTTTGTCTTTATATGTTAATATGCTGGGTATTAATATGCTGGATATAGTTGCCTTACTGTGATTTAAAGAAGTGTTCAACAGATGTACTACTATGACACGTGGCAAATCCTGAAAATTAGGTATCCATTCCAATATTCCATATCCATTCCAATTTTTGTCCAGTGTGGACAAAAAAATTTAAGTTATTCCAAACGTTATCCATTTGCTTTTCACTTGGGAACTTCTTCCTATCTGTGACCCTTATAATTTATTCCATCTCAGGTCTACAGGAGTCATATTTCCACTCCCCTTCCTGCATGCTGACCATCATGCAACACCATGGAAGAGGTACATAACAWTCTTTCCCTATATAGTCTTAAACCTGGCTGTCATATTTGACCATTTCACTCAGCATATGGATGCTCTCAATATAGAATGGAGCAATAATCATCTGCCTTATTGTGCTGTAAACACAGAGCCTGCACAGCTGCTAACTTCTGGAGAAAAATGTTACCAAGAAAAACCATTGTTTCAGTAGGAATTTACATGCAAAAAGTGCAAGCAGCACCCTATATATTACAGACATATGTTGTCTATATGAACAGTTTCTGTACAGCAGCTATGCTAGCACAGATAGTTATATTTCAATTAATATGGAACTGAATGGTTTGGTTTGCACAGCCTACCTCATCTATTACATCAGTGATATGAAAAGAATACTAAAGAAGTAACAGTCAGCTAGTTTTGCACATCACTTTATTTATGGCAGATGTGCAAATCTCAACCCTGAGRGGAAAAGGTACTGAAGGGCAAATATCAGGGCACAGCCCATTTGTTCAGAGCAGAGCAGAGCACTGGATTTTGAATAATTTCCATCATTGGAAATGATGTTTTGGAGACTAACTGAAAAAAGATTTGTATTAATTTCCTCAAATAAAGTTTAGCATATGGAAAATACAGAGTAGTGCTTCTGCCTTGGCCTCATTCACCAGAAACAGAYTGAATTTTTTTATTGCTTGTAATTGCACACAATGCTGTTGTTGCAAGAGACATCTCAGAGCAGYAGCATCTTAATAAGCAAAGTCCTAATGCAAAAAGCAGTATGCTCAAGATGCACATGCTTCTCTCTCTTCTCCAGTTGTATAATTCTGATCTAAATCTGTAAAATCTTAATTGATTTGAGCCTCAGCTATTTAGGGGCCATTTATCTAACTACAGTATTTCAAAGCAGTTGCTTTCATTGAGAAATCAAATTCCCCTCTTTCTCCCAGCTCTATCATATGATTCTCAGCTGCTCATTTTAAACTAAACTCCAGAATAAATGTTAGTCTKCTGTATCAAAATTTAAGACACAATTTTGCAGATTTTTTTAAACTACAACAAGAAAACTTTTAATCATTTACCAGAGAACAGAAAGAGTAAAGTTTTGATTTTATTTGGCTTTCTTCTCACTGGAGATACCCAGGCAAGAAATATCAATGTTTAAGTATTCACAAGTCTTCCCTCAACATCAGGATAATCCCATAAGAAACTGAATCTCTTTGTGTCTCCATTTCTGCTCTGGGCATGCATTCAGCTGCCTGAGGCTGTGGTTACATGRGCAGCCAAGCTCTTCTAATGGTTTGTGGCTGCCAAGAAAGGAAATTTTACACTTCTCTTGCTTTCTCTCAATTGCTCTTACTGTCCCTCCTTCCTTTACTTGCTTATTTCTAAAATAGACAAACGAGGATTGTGAAACTGAATTTTTCATTTTCCAGTAATATCTGCTTGGAAGATAAATGTCTATTCCTTCTTCCTCAAGTTTAAAGAAAATTGTTAGTCTTATAGTAGCTGGAAGCCAGTTTCCACATACAAAATACTAGTGGTGRCACTGAGTAGCAAGTTGAGTGTGGTTGTTTTGTCKWGGACCTTAGGAGGATAACTCTAAATTATGTCTAGAAAAAATATTCAGAAAKGYGTGGATTATTTAGTGTATTTGCTRCTTCAAAATACYCRATTTCAGACAAATATAAACCAGATTTTTTTATCACGGGTATTTGCATTCCAAATATCTTCATTAATCCAAAAYTGAACCAGTGCTTTTTACCTCCTCTGCTTTGAGACACATCTAGTGGATTCATAACTTGTATGATGTARACAATACTCTTCACCATTTAACTGTTTTATTACTTTGTTATCACATTCTTATAAATAACATGGATCCCTCTGTGTCAGCAGGACWTGTAATTATTTCTTTCTTTCTGGAAAAATTACATTTTTCTGCAGTTGTCATTATCACTTGTTACTTTCACTGTTAAATTTAAAMAGATATTGTTTCTTTTTCTTCTTGTTTTCCAGCTTACTGATATCTCTGTGTACTGACCATATGTTCCTATCACATGAGTGAGAACAACCAATATGTAAATTTATGGATTCAATAAGCATATACTATTTGCTCTCTGRGGCTGCCCTACTATTTCTGTGAAGCAGTTAAGGCTTGCATAGTTTTGAGTATAGAGTCTACTTGGTGATCATAACTCTCAGTCATTTCAAGCAAATTCAAAACTGTGGTTGTAACRATTTTATTGGTTTTTAGAGAAGGCAGAGATCTGTATTTACAGATAAGTGATTTTGGGGTTTCGTAACATTTCTTTTAATTGAAAAATTTTATTAYTGTTTGTACGCAATATATCTACAAATTTAAAGTGGCCAAAAAGTTGTGGATTAAAAAAWGCATTCAAGGGCTGGTTGGCTTGGGCTCTGGACAACCTGGTGTACTGAAAGGTGCCCTTGTCCATGACAGGGGGGTTGGAACTAGTTGATCTTTAAGGTCCATTTCAAACTATACAATTTAATGTTTCTAAGAAAAAGGCAGATTGACAGAAATTGCAGCTTGGATYTAGTAGTTCAGAAAACTYAGAATGTGGCAGAAAAGGATCCTGTTACTTTTTACTTTTTGTGGGATTTTGATCTACTATCTGATGGCAAAATACCTTAATACTGAGTTAAGCAAAATGGTAGATGTCATTCTTATTCYTCCTCTTTAATCTGGTCTACTTTGAATAAAATTCTTGCATAGCCATTGATTAGAGAATGAAATTTATCTGTTATAAAAATTGTAAGACATTAATCTGCCTTGTGGTTTGTTATGGKTTAGTGTAGCTTTTAGTTAAAAAAGGAAATAGTTACTTACAAAGACCTGAGATTGACACTTGATTTAGCCAGTGAGAAAARTGAGTTMGTTTTTGYGAATGAGCATATTTATAAAAGCTGTCTTCTGTGAGAGCTAAGAGCCACAAGTAAACTATTTCTTTCCTTGTAGAGAGTTACCACAACCAAAAGAAATGTCTCTCTCTAAAGAGATTAATGAAAGACTATTTTATAATAAGTACAGACCTTAAGTTCTAAGTTTCTTACCTTTATAAATATTTGTAAAAAAGAAAAGAAGCTAGTAGAAGAAGTGTTTTAGAAGTTTCATTTTAATTCTTTGCAGTTTTTTCCCTTCTTTCATTTTAGTGTGTGTAAATAAACTATATTTATATCTTTTAAGTTTAAACCTACTTTGCTTTTCTCTTAATCCTATCTCACAACAAAAAAACYCTAAAACCACCACATGGTTTTAACCCATGTCATGGTTCCATCAGGTACTCAGACAAGAACAGTGATCATTTTAACAGCAGCACCCAGCCCCAGATGACAGCCCTGCTTCACAGTCTCAAACTTTTGCTCCATAATAGTCACCAACAACTGGAGAATGGACTCTTCCTAGACACTGAAGGAGATAAAATCTCATCATTATCCCCATAATCATTTTGTTGTTCTAAATAATAGAATTACCTTTTAGCCTTTATTGCAAATAGAGAAAATGAAATATACCTATAGCAAAGTACAAAAGATTTTACATATAGGAGAATATTRCATAATTCAGGACAACTTCATTCCTTTTAGCTGACTACAAAACATAACAAAACAAAAAGCTTCACAAAAAATCCTMATCAAACAAACAAAAAAATGCATCACAAAACCAGACCCCCAATTCCCCCTGCATTTTAAATTATTTGTTGCCAAAAATCTTATTATAATCCACAGACTGAACTGGCTGAAGCTATATTCTGAATGGTCTTATTTACCAGAAATAATTCAACTGTTCTAAAAGGTATTGGTTGAAAATAAAGTTAAATTAAATATTCTTTCCTTTTGATTATGCCAGGTAGCTGTGCATAGGCATACAYAGTCACAAAATGCCTACTCAAATCTTTTTCTTAATTGCTTGATTGATCACATTCAGAAAGAAACATAGCAGGAAAATATCTAAAATATCTATCTTTTTCATGTGTTGTAAATATAGCCAAAATTGAAGCTGTTAGATTTATTAATAACATGTAACTAAACAGCAGTTARTGAATTATGCATTCATGAAGGCAAAACGTACTATTTGATACTGAAAACACCTAGACATTTCTAAACCACCTTCTATAAAAATCCYGAGACATTCACACAGGCACACATGCACTCCCCTCAGAGTCTGCCACAAAAACACTTCCCYGACCTCTTTGAGAATTCTTTATTTCTGTACCCTTTTGCTGGAGGTGGAGGTTTGAGGCTTACATGTGYTCATGCAGTCTCAACAAAACAACAAAACATATTCTCATAAGAAAGCCCTCATGTCAACTTCAGATGTGTACCTCWGAAGTGTGAATTCTTATTTTGTGCACCCAAATTGTCATTCCTCAAGCTAGATGCACGCACCTATGGTATCTGATGGAAGAATTCTCAGTAAGGTCAAGGTACAGATTGCAATGTCAGTGGGGTGATTTCTGACAGCATCAAAAYGGGTTTTGACTCTGTTGCTTTCTCTTCCCTTCTTTTTTAAGCTTTTCTTGAAGTTCATCTCAAGCTAGTGCCTTGAGTCGTAAGATGTTTATTGTGGCTAATGGATRTTTTCTTTACCATTGTCAGTTTGGAGAAAACAAGACAATGTTTTGGATCCAAAGCTGTCAGACAGCTTTGGATGTTCTGTTGACACTCACATCTGTTTGATCAACTGTTGGCATCCTGGACAATTTGCTGAGGGGGGGCTAAGGAGGCACTCCCACAAATACTGTTAGGACCACAAGATGTTCTCTCTCTCGTTACTGATTCTTCTCATTTTCCATCATGTGTAAAGTTTGCTTTGCAGTGAAAATAGTCACAAGGGATTACACTGCATAATTTGTGAGTAATGTTAAGATTTTAGTGGTCTTCCAAATTCATTAGTAATAAATAGTCCCCGGAAAACTGGCTTTTGGGAAGAAGATGCAGAATTCAAAGTAATTGGATTATTTGAAAGTCTCAATTAATGAAGTCAAACTTTAGTATTCTGATTAATGAATGTATGAATTTACATAGACATGAATAATTCTTTTCTCATTAATTTTATCACCATCTCRTTCAAAAATAAGGGCATATACCGTAGTAGCACACAAGAACTAACCTTGTTTGCTAGAGATATCTTTCTCAACATTTTCTATTCTATTTTCTCACCATTTTTCTCACCATTTTTGATTCTATTTTCTTTCTTGTTATTAAATTAATTTTGTTATTCTTTMAGCTCACTAGCAGAAATTGCTTGTTGTCATCCTTTCTATTCTTTAAAAAAAGCAAAAATAGACATTTTACTTCCAAAATAAAAAATGAACTTGGATAGTTCAACATCCAAGATAAAACAAAACCATTATATGGTTCACAAGGAACATTGGAGTTAGCATTTTTATGAGAAATTTTCATGTCCTTTCTGATCAGAACACACCTATGTTCCTATCTGACTAGATAGGAAATACTACATTCTTAACCAATTGCTGGATATGATTAAAATGCAAATATTTTCCAGAAAAAGAAATTTTATTTTCTGCCTAAGAATAGTTTTTTAATCATTCATATTTTAATTTGGACTCATTTTTATACAAACAAACACTTTTCAGCTAGTGATTTACACGTTTCCTATGTCTCATGTTGGAATCCTATTCTGCTTCTTAAAACTAGATGCAAATTTTCATATTGATTACCCTTGGAAATAATTTCCCCTTGATCTTTAGGAATTTTTATTAACCCAGGCAGTGGAGTAACTGGATTAATTTAATTAATGTTAAAGAGAGTGATTCCAGGAATTTGTGAGAAATTTAAAGTATTTGTTCTTAGTTTCTGCTGACAGAATTTTGCTTTGTTTTCTTTATTCTCAAGGTAATGAAATGTATCTGCTTATGAAATATATTAATACTAGTTATTCAGATGTATGCCAAATTTAGACCCCAAGTTGGGCCASAGTGTTTATCTGTTGGAGGRTAGGAGGGTGCTRTAGAGGGAYCTGGACAGGCTGGATCAATGGACTGAGATCAAGAGTATGAGGTTCAGTAAGGCAAAGTTCCAAGCCCTGCATATGGGTCACAACAACCYCAGGTAGTGGTACAGGCTGGGGGCSCAGTGGATGGAGAGATTCTCAATGGAAAAGAACCTGGRGGTGYTGCTCAACAGCACTTGAACATGAACCATCAGTGTGCTCAGGTGGYCAAAAAGGCCAATGACATCCTGRCCTGTATCKGCAATAGTGTGGCCAACAGGGCTGGGGTAATGATTTCCCTCTCTACTTGGCACWGGTGAGGCCACACCTCAAGTGCGGTTTCCAGTTCTGGGCCCCCCACCACRAGGACACTGAAGCACTGTAGCAAGTCCAGAAGAGAGCAAGTCCAACAAAGCTAGTGAAGGATCTAGAAAAGAAATCACATGATTTGAAGGGTGGCTGAGAGAGCTGTAGSTGTTTAGCCTGGCTAAAAGGAGGCACAGGGGAGAGTTTACTGTCCTCTACCTCCTGTCTACTGARCAGAAGGTTGTAGCAAGGTGGGCATCAGCCTCTGTTGTCGACGGCGGCTTTCAGCCGCTCGGCAACAATGTGTCCGCCCCGCTCCGGGCTCGGATTGCGACATTGTAACAGCGGGGACCGGCCGGCTCTGAGGGAATTCCCCGGCACTCACCTTCTGCAGCCAGCTGGGGTTTATGTGAAAGACGAGACGGGATCTTATCCAAACAGATCTGGGTCCATTTATTGAGGGGAACAAAGGCACACGAGGAACCCAGATATAGTGCGTGGGTAAGAACCATAACTGGCCCGAAATGGCGGGTTTTATCCTGTACATTTTTGGGCGTGGCTTACAATAAGCTCCAATTACCAGGGGCAGGACCTGCCCCTGACCTCGCTTGAGGGAGAGGCAATCTCTCCCTCAAGCCTCTTCTCACAGGCAACTAGTGATAGTGTTAGCGTTCAGGAACACACACAATCAGAGAGCTGATTGTATATGAGGTGCTTCTATTTAAGCRTGCGGAAACCTGGGGTAAAACCCAAATCTTCAATAAAGCCTTCAAATGAAGGCTTCAATATTGGATTTCAAATGAACAGGTTTTATACCCTTCTGTTATACAATTATACATTAATTATTAAACTCGTATTGTTCTGTTGTATGCACTGATACTATCCAAGCATGAATTTTCAAAAGCCCTCCAAACACCGATTACATCCTTCTCATGCAGGTGCAGTTTCACGTGATAYGGTAAGGACAACACTTGGTTTGGTTACGACAATGATTATTGCTATAGTGAAGCTATAGCAGTTTCAGGCCTCTCCATTCCTTCTAACCACCATCACACCCCTTTGAATCTATACTTACAATTTCATCCCTAAGCTACTAAAATTTTACCCTTACGTTACCAATAAGATGAGAGGACAGCCTCAAGCTATGTGACAGGAGATTCAGGTTGTATATCAGGGACAGTTGCTTCATGAGCAGGCTGCCCAGGAAAGTGGCTTCAACTTCTCTGGAGGGACAAGGCACTTAGTGCTATGGTTTAGTTGACATGGCATTGTTTGGGCAACTGTTGGACTCCATGATCTGGAGATATTAACCAACCTTAATGATTCTGTGATATGTGTATTGTAAGGAAGCAACCTTCTTAAAATAATTTACCATGTTTACACTTTTGAACAAGGGTGTGATATAAAATGTAATATCATATGAACTATAAGCAGGATTCATGACTCATGATGAGTGAATTCATCAAGAAGTGTTGATAAGTGTAAAGTATTTTTTCTATAAATGCAGTGAATTATTTTCCAATACRATTATCATAGTTTAGGCAAACATTCCTCCACCCTCAAAAGTACTCTGACTTGAAGATGTATCTTTTCTTATTTAATATTTATGTGAGATCATTCTTGGATAATGCATGCAAGATTGGATACTCCTTTTACAGTATTTAAGCAACAGATTAAATTTCTTCAAACCAGAAAGTAATAAAATAGAAACTTGAGAAAATTCAAAGTATTACTCTTAGAGCAGTGGAACATACAAGAGGAAATAACCTGAGGAAGAAAATGAAAAATGCCATAGACATCACTTTCCCCTTTGTTTACAGTTACAGTAGAAGTAGCAGTTTTGGAAGAATAATGATTTATGAATTATGCATRTTTGATAATGCCTAGAAGGTGCAGTAAGTTAAAGCACAAGAAATTTACCTGATGTTGGTAATCTGCTACTAGTACATTAACAATTGTTATAGATTAAGACATCTCRTAAAGAGAAATATTAGGTTGGACAGGTGTTTGGCAGATCAAGAGCATAGACAGAGACCTGTGAGTCACAAAATGATAGTAGGGGGCAGTTACACAATTTCATAAGAAATTATTTTACAGGAATACAGAGATGGAGGAAGATGAAGCATCTTCTCTCTCTTAAAAGGGAGGAAAAAATGGCAGGAACAAAAAAGAGAAACTAAGAACATAGAAGTACTAGAGTGATAAGTGACCTCCAAAATCAATAGTAGCTGACATACTATTTGCTATGAATTTAATTTCAAATTTTGATCAGAAGCATGAGTGTGCTTTCATGATGACTACTAGTTCTATCTAAATGGCTGACTCCAGAACTCTGGAACCCTAACCCTAATCYACTGCTTCATACRATTCCCTCAGGTTCTGTCAYTGGTCACCAGAGAGTAGAGATCAGTGCCTGCCCCTCTGCTAACACTCCAATCTTGGGCCAGTGTCTGAGTCCATGCCCTATTTACCAGCTGAGATATAAACTCTGTTTTACAGAATTGTAGGTTCAGGAAACACTTAGATCTTGTCTGCAACTGGAAGATAAAAATTCAGCATAATATGGGTAGTTGAAATTTCATTTCAGTGGAGACAAAAGGGTAAAGTGATAGSTGAAGGAAGATGAACATCTGTAAAAAAATGCAGAGACAGAAAAAAGGTAGATGCGAATTAAAAAAAATAAGAAGAACAGATTAAGTAGAGAAAATTTATTTTTCTGMAGATAAAYTGGTTTAATTAGATCATTTAAAGCMATAGAAATGTATTTTGAYAACTGAAACTCTTGTTTTCTTTATAATATAGGCTTGCATATTTTTATTTTTTTATATGTCCTGATACTGTGTAGAATTTGTCCTCCCCTCATTCCTCCGTATSCCATGCATGTTTGAAATTCGTACTCTTATCATCCACATACCATACTGAAATATGGTTAAATGTGATTTGACTTAAGCTTCAAACCTAACACTCAGCACTATGTTGCTCAGTAGTTACTGGCTCATTTGCTCTAAGATATATTTATTTGAAAATTCAAGTCCRTGAGGAAAGCAAACTTGAACTGTTTGACATTGGTCAATAGGCTGCATTTGTCTGAGCATGTTGGCAGTCCTCCACAAAATTAGTCACGATATCCTGTTGACCCAGTTTGAATCCTGTGTTGAGATTATAYGWACTCTATTATTTGGTTTCAGCTTTGGTTTGGGGAATACCATTTCCAATTTATGCAAGTTTTAATTCTGTTTTCACAGCTGTTGACTAGCTGTCTTCCTACTGCTTTTATCCTGAGGATTTCATCATGTTCTATTCCCTTTTGATGCTTTTATTTGGCATTAGGAATAGGTTTACATTGCTTTGCCAATACTACATTTTAAGCCTCCTACAAAATCCTCTCATAGGCCTTCTGAGAACACAGCAGTGAGGCTATTGAGAAATAGGACCACATCAATCCTCCTTCTAATACAATAGGGTTGTGGCTTTTTTCCTATGTTCTGTAGCATCTATTTTGTTCAGGGGTTTTTAGAGTTTTTTTCTTAACTAGTCTAAGCATCTTCTCAGTTAGCCCTGGTGTAATTCAACTGCAATTTAAAACAGCAACAATGACTAATATTCCATGAGACAGTGTGTGAAGGAAGGGCGTATTCTGTCCTTCCTCAGCTTCCTCAGTATCTGTTTAAAATCCACTGTCAGTTAAGCCCTGGAAGGCATATAGGAGAAATTGGCAATTTTTTTTATAAGCACAGCTTAATCATTTCACATGTCCTTTCTACAATCATGCAGGCAACATGATTCCAAAGAGGTCCAAGCAGAATGTTCAAGARCTCTGATGTAGTAGTACAACTTTAAACCAAACAGGTATTTTCCACATAAGAAAAAAGGATTTCTGTTTTACCATAAAATGAAAATGCCTGGAAGTTTCTTTGCTCTGCTTRCAGCCATTGGCTCAATGTCAAGACAGAARCACAGAYAGGTCTCTTTACCTGTCTTTCAGAAAYGTAGCCATTCTCTATTGGGCAGTTTGCCAAAAATCCYACCTAAGTCATCCTGTATTTAAGGCAGAGAACAAAGCTTYTCAGGGCTTCTTGGGTAGCAGGGTACAATGTGTGTAAGTACCTGTGCTCAGTTTCTATTTTGTTTGTTTATTGTTTATTATTTTATAAGTTTATTAAACCTTTTGCTTTACAAAACATACCCAAAGAGCCGTCTCATGTATTATTTTTAAGCCATTCTGTGAGGTGCAAGCACACTCAGAAACTTGATACATCTCCATGTGGCTTATTCCATTCTGGTCACATGCAAGAATGTATCACTCCAGCAGATTTGTAATTATTMTCTTCTTCAGAGCTGGTATCTGTARGCAATTTATACCYACTRTTTATAGGCTRCATTATCAAGAGTAAGATTAACTATTCCAGACTGCTAAGTCTTAAAAAAAGCCCACAGGGAAGGACCAAACTCCTTAATTCTTTGTATATTTACCTTTTTTCCTATGGATTTCTGACATATTTCCCTCTAATATTCCAGGCAATGTTAATTTTTAAAAAAAAATTCTTTATGTAAAACATTTATGTATAAATGCTCACTATTGAAATAATACTCTTCTTTTAGTTAGCCAAGAAATTCAAACAATTCCTGTGGTATAAAGATTTAATTTAATTCTACTTGGCATGTACATCATTAAACTCAATAAATATTTTATAATATGAACTAAATTAAAATTATCTGGAAGTTTTATATRCCTACTTCCAAGTCACTTAACTTAYAGTGGTACTGCAGTGCTAGACAAATAAAAAAATAGCAGTAAGGGATTTTTGTTGCCCAAAACTACCCTAATGTCACTGAATAAAAATAATTAAGTGATTCAATGAGGTGATGGTTCTACTACCACAGTCAAACTGTAGCTGATTCAACTCTCACTTTTTTCTTGTAGCAGYTATTTGTATAAAATTCAGGAGAAAAAACTGAAGGCTAAACATTAACTTCAATGGACTAAGGGTGTGGTTAACTGCTTTTCTAAATAAGTGTGTATTTAAAAACACATTTAAAAATAAGCTGGAGGCATCTTTGTCTGTTTCTGAATTGGGGCTTTGATTAATAGATTTGCTTACATGTAACTGAAATTTGTACTGCAATTTTGTTATTATGTAAGCACAGCTTTCCAGGAAATTAAAGTTCAACCAGTTCCAAGAAGGAAAACCAGCTTCATTACATAGAAAGAACCACCAGTTTACATAATCAGAGTGTGGAGTAGGTGTTTTCCCTTCATAAGCCCAAACTGTAAATCAAATGTTCAACACGTGCCCCAGATTTTTTTAACAGTTGAGAATGAAGTATATAAATTAAAAGTGTTTTCTTAATTATCCTAGCAATGTGTCATAAAAGAAACTGTTGGAACACAAAATTTCTATCCTCACTATTCTACCTCAGCATATCTCTACTCTTTTGTGCTTTCATGACCAAAGTCTCTGACCTGTCTTGCTGATTAATTTCAGATATGTTAAAATCTGGTCTGGAATTTTCTGGAACTGAGAAAGTACCTGGACCCATTGGGACAGAGAATTACTTACATTTCAGTTGTGTTTCTTGTTGGGATATCTATGATGGCACGTTTTTCTGTGCCTACAATAATGAAAAAAGGCTAGACTATTTACCAGCAGTGAAGTAAATAATAATCACTGAAATAATAAAAAAAAATCAAAACCTTAATTACAGCAATCAGTTGTTTGTACACAATTTTTCAACTTGCCTATAATCAAATATTTAAATGACAAGTGTGTGTGTGTGTGTGAGTGCATAAAAGGTGTTTATATCATCTTGGTCTGTCTGACACAGAACAGCATAACTCTTACAAATACAGATGTCATTTAAATTTCACTAAATTTCTTTCTGAGACTTGTCTGGAGATATCACATAACCAATGCTATTATTTCTTGGAGCAGATGTGACCACTTTCAAATTTATTTATCAAGATGCATTTGGGTGTGCATGAATATATTTTTCTCAAGTGTTATTTGAAAACTATTTCAGAAACAATGASTGCTGCTGGGGTGTTCTGTCTTGTGATGCTTGTTTGACAAGGAATGAATGTAAATCATTAACTGAASTGCTATTTACTATCAAACAAAAGACATGACTAACAAATAGAAGATTATTCCAATAGTGAGCAKTTATATGTAAATGTTTTATAATACAATTTTTTTTTAATTACTATGTCTGGAATATTAGGGGGAAATATATCAGAAATCCATAGAAATAATGCATTAGTTTTATTACTTATAGAAAGAATTATGGAGTTTAGGCCTTCCCTGCRTTGCTGATATTGTCAAGCAAAGAACTCCAAACAAACAAACAAATAAATAAATAAATAAATAAAATTATTATAAAACAGACTTTTACAACTTTATATGTAAGTGTTCAGCAAATAATAGAAATAACATTCTTGATAACTTCATAAATAAACACACTTATATAGTTCTGAAAATTGCTCACTGTTTCATCTATGTAACCAGTGACACGCTGTTATTCTTGAGACATTTGGCTAAATAATTAAATGGCAGTGTAAGATGAATCTTATGGTGCTACACAAAGTAAAAAAATTACACTACCACTATATGGGTCATACCCTTATTAGAGAAAAACTTTCTAAATTCACTAAAAAACAAGGCAAATTAGCAGTAAGCTGTGAATTAAAAATTACCAAGATTTCTGCTAATTCAYCCTGTTTGTTAACAGACCATAATCAAAAATAACTAGTGAGGAAATCTGTGAAAAATTCAGAGAAAAAAAAATTTAAAAGTTCTAAATACCTGCATCTTTATGTATAAATTATTCATGAAGTCTGATTTCAGGCAAGWATAATGGCTAATTTTAAAATAATCTCTGAAATTTTATATTTCAATTTCCAGCAGGCTTTGAGAAGTTACCAACTAAGATCTCATCTCTATAAATTTGAAATGACTAAAATCACAGAGGTAAGTTGAAAAGCCCATTCATAAATTAATACGAAGCTAAATAAACAAATAGAAGTTGTTTGGCAAGCAGGAAAAATATCAGCTAAGCCTCTTTGCTGTTCATTTGTGTACCTTATGCCCCATTTTTCACTTTCTTTTTGACAACCCTTCCAAGGTAACAGCCATCCTAATGGTGAGTCAATAGAATGGACAGTACATGCCTATTGATTTATGTGAAAGCAAAASTCAAAATGGATTGCATTATGTCTGACATCTACTATGTATTCACTGCAGATACGTATTTTCATAAGGTTTCCATCACTTTTTCAAATATAACTGAAATTGGCCAGCTTGCGTTCAGGAAGAAATTAAAGGAAAAAATATGGAAGACGTATGGATGGAACCCTTAAACTTGTAAAAAGTTCTGAGACTACTGAAATTAATTAAAGGTATAGGAAAGTCTTGGTAAACCTTTCTTTCTTTTGCTTCAATGAATGGTCCCTTTGTTTAAAAATCCTACTTTATGGAGTGATAAAAACACRTGCAAGGTCACAGTAATGTGAGGACATTGTACCAGTCCATTGGTTATTTTCCTCAAATCACAGATGACAAATTTCAGTGTGCTAATATTCGATAGTTTTTTCTAATAGGTGAAAGTAAGACCAATGTTGGAAATAGAAAACTGTTAAAAGTATTACTATCATGCAAATGATTTTTTGAGTATCTTAACAAGAACTTGTAAAAGCTTACAAGAGCATTTATTTTTTCTAATATCATCTCGACCCTTCCCAAAGCATTTTTTTACAATTTTTTAAAAATCAAATTTTTTTCAATGTTTCTTTGACCACGTTGCTCAGATGCCATGATTTAGATTCTATTAATCGTCCTTGCTTCTCTTGAAGGGCATCTCTTCAGCAAGTGCAAGATAACCTAACTCACTGCCAGCCGTGAGCTTATTGTAAAACTGGAAATTACTTCTCTGATATGTTTACACCTCTTCTTTTTTTTCAAAACTGTGCATCTGCTATACCCTTGTTTCTCAAATCTATTGTCCATCTTACCAACGCATAAAGTCAATTTCACCCTGCTCACCAGCTCAGAATTCTCGTTTGCCACTCTTTTATACTACGGCAAGGTTAGGAGATCCCTTTATTTCCTCTTGAAAATCTTTTTAAGCCCTTGCTGTAAATGGTATATTGTGCTATGCAAGAGGCAGATCTACAGAGGAAAGATAAAACTTCTCCATTTGGACTTCTAACAAAGAGCAGGAGGAAACATTCTCAAAAAAAGAAATGTAATCGTGAGACAAATCAGTACCAGCTGTAATGAACACCTGAGACCCTTAAATCCTATAGGATGAAAATAGCTTTTTAGCTCCTCTAACAATTTGAAAATGGGGCTTTTGAGGGGGGTATTATCTAACTTTAATTTTATTACACCTGCAGCATACCAATTAATTGAACACTAACTGAAAGCTATATCCATGTTATCTTTCAGCTCCTTTCTAGATTTTCTAACAGTAGGTTATTGAAGGATTATTTTATTTCTTTTTGGTGTGTAAACACCATGGTTAATTATGAAGCAAATGTATTCATGTACTATTTAGGGTTTAGATACTTATTTTCATTGCAAGAAAGACTGTAATCCTTGTTAGTGTAGTACTGTATTCTTATGTTGTTCACTGTCATAATTATTGCCTAATGATCCAGGACGTTTTACTTCTTTTTACCTGCTTTCCCTAGTTCTGTCAYTGATCCTAAAAGACAATACCAAAAAATTAGGTGATGCTGGTAAATGTACAGTTAAAAATTTATTTCTTTTTGTTCCCTTTYGCTCATTCAACTTGAATGGAGTTACTTCAAATCCATGACTTGGTGTGAGAAAAAGAATTAAGTCTTATCCTTTTACTTTTCTTGATCTTTGTTGTTAGCCTCTCTACTTTCTCCAGCACTAGATTAGAGAAAGAGAAACAAGCAAGCTGAACAGCTAAAGAAAAACTCCTAAACTTCTTAACCATTTTGTAACTTGTGATAGCATGCAAAACATGAAAATTGCCATAATTGCTTCTTCCATGTGTTGTAGCTTAACAGGTTTTCGTTTGAATCTCTAGAGTAAAACAGAAGCATAATAGAAATTATGCATAACCTGAGGACAGGACTTGGAGCCAAGAATTTATGGAAATAATCWCAGATCAGATGCCCTCTAGGGCTTGCCCTCTTTTCTAAATAGAAAAAGATACTAAATTAAGTTACTTATCACTTACTCATCATCTGTAGTTGCTAGAGAATTTGTGAGGCAGCTTAAAAGCTTTGCACTTGGTTCAAGTGCAAGGAATGGAACTTGACAAGAGAATAGCAAATAATGTCTAGGTTTGCAGTCTTCCTGCTGGTTCTCCATTTTTCTGTTTGAATTGTGTCCAGCCTTTAACTTTTTCAAGTGGATTTTTGTTAAAGAAAGATCAATGAGGGAAGGGAGGTCAGTCAGATAGGAGAGAAGAGAAAATTAAAAGAAGAAAAGAGTGGAGAATGGCATCAGTGGGAGTGAGACTGAAGCAGTGACTCCAGACAGAGTGGTGTGAGCTGGAACAAATAGCTAAGCGATRCCAAGAGTCTTCAGTCTCAAAATTRTACATAACATGGATAGAGTCAATGCACAAAGGTTCCTCGGTCAGCAGTAAGCACCAGGAAGCTGAATTACATTTCCAGTATTAAGTTTTTTCTATCTGAGACTCTCTGATCAGCATGGAATGTTAGCCAAAAGGGAAAAGTGAGATGTGGCCACATAAAAACTGCCTTTAAGAAATATTCTCAGGTCTCACTGAGAGTATCCTGTTAGAACAGATATTTACCTTAAACTTGCATAAAGTTTAAAGCCATAAAGCTAGCTATACTGTGGGTTTACCTTTTTTTTTGTTTTTTTAATTACATATCCATTTTAACAAGTTTAGAGACAAAGAAAAGCAGGGCAAAAGATTATCTAATACTTGAATCCAGGATTAGGAGCTAAGGATTTATGACTAAAATTTCAGTTCTCTTGCATTGTCTGAACACATTGAGAGGTGAATTCTTTGCTAAAAGGACAATAGAAGTAACAAACTGTCAGAGCAGGTCTCAAAAGTTAGCCTGGATTCTAATATCTGTATCTTAATTAAGGCTAAGGCAGATACTGCTGAACGTGTTCACCTTTGTATGGCCATTATTTTGTAATTCCTTGGGCCTAGCATAGATTACGTTCTAGAAATTCTAGGAAATTCTTATTCACTCTTTCTCTAGATGMCTTTGAGAAGAAACTGCCTGTTACTTCTATTGATGTTCATTCCTCAATAGCCTAGTTCAGATCTACATGCCCACACTCAACTGCAAACACTGTCTTTGGATTTTTATAAATTATTATAACTTATTGTATATTATAGATGCAGAGACAGTTTCTGAAAAATGTCTTTGAAAAGAGAATAGTACATTTATGTTATAAGCCATACCAGAAAAGAAGAAATACTTTCAATGTGTTAGTARCTTGTTTACCTCTATAAGAAAATGAAACCTGAAAATTAAAAAGAAAATTTTTTTTAATTTAAAACAAATAAAATTCTTCACTCAAATAATGACTTTTATCACAAAGTTRTGATAACTATCTTGCTGCTGTGTCMTGTTTCTCACCTTACTTTTGTGTAACACCTTGAATAATCTCACTTTCAAACCATTCCTGATTTATGGTTCCTTGATCATTTTAGGTAAACTTGATTGTTCACTTACACTTGGCCTTTAATAAGTGACAGCATTACTTTGAAGATTATAAATGGGTTTTGCTGAAGAATCAAATTCTTCAGACATACAAGACCTATTAATTTTTTTCTGTKTAACTAATATTAAATGCTTTTCTGTTACTTCTATGTAGCTTATTTAGTGATCCTAAACAGCACAAAACTGGGTATAAAGAAGAAAATACATAGTTCAGGGTAGTTTTATTTAAAAATCAAGCAATGCAATTTGCACCTTTACATTTTTAAGCATTTAATATTGAACAGATCAAACAAAATTCCTTAGTAAAGGATTTAGTTCARTTTCAGATTTTGTTACAGTTCACCTGACTTCTAACTTTTTTCAGCCTTCAATCTCATTAAGACATGAAGGGAATTTACATTTAAATATTGCAAAAATATTTATCGATTKAAAATTCTATTCTAGAAATAGTTTTAAAATCATGGTTCATTTGAGCTTATTGATAAAAGAACTACTGAGAAAACAATGAATGAAAAGTAGGAAATATGCTTAAAATTAGTGTGCAAAAAGAGTRTAAGACGTGTTTCACAGCAATGTACCTAAGCTACTGCTAAACAAGCTCYAAATGAGACAGCAGGAGCAGTTTCAGACCAGGATAAATTTGTTCTGCTGACAGGGCATTGAGCATTGCAGATACACAAAAAAAAAAAAAAAAGGGAAATAAAAGACTACTACGAAATATCAATGAAATTGCCACTGTCAGTGTGGAGAAGTTTGTGATTGTTAATTTTATTTTTGCATATTTTCTTTTCTTTAAAATGTGAATTACTTGGAGGATTTCAGCAAATTTGTTTAGTGCAGTGTAAGTATTACTTTTGCTGCTTAGTGAGAAACTGAAAATAATAAACCAGTGAAAAATATGACACATGCAAGCATTTTTCATGACCATGTTTGCTCATATTTCTATTTATTCATTACATTCAAAAATTCTCCCAAATAGTAACATTTAATCCAATAGGCATTTAAAAGCTCAATGAAAAAGCAAGYTAAAAGGAAGTTGGGCATTCAATTTATAATGCATTCTTCTATTAAGAAGAATACAYACATTTACCATTTCACCTAAGTAATGTATTAAAAAAAAACAAAACTCTAAGTATATAAAAATAATTCAAGATTAGAAGTAAAAAACTTATTCCTCTTGTGTATCCACATACAAATCCATGGAATTGTATGACCAAAAAAGAGGACCAATTGTATCTCTTCTCTCTTTAATATTATTTTATGTATTTATGCTTATATATATCTATATATCTATATCTATCTTTTGTAACAAATTCCTCAACATGTAATGTATGTTTAACCTTTGGTCTGCTAAGAATTGTTTTTGCATCTTGGACCCTGCTTTGAAACTGGTCCCTAAATTATTTATTGAACTATTTAGGCCTATATAAGGCCTATAAAGCCACGATTTTTGATGTCTTCAGAGCGGTAGAGATTATCATCCACTGGCTAAACATTWGGCTGCCTGATTCCTTCCATGGCTTGTTTTGTGAATACCCTATTAAGATTACCTAATAATTCTGTTTAGATTCCCCAGATCCTTACAAGAGGTAAAATTAATATCCCACTSCTCTTATGAACAGCATTTGACACATTCACACACTATCACAATCATGTAGATAGAGCAGTGACATCATTTAACCTGTTAAATGTTGTTTTAGGAAAAAAAAAAAAAAGAAAAATCTGATTTTAAATCAAATTCTCTTGGGAAAACACAAAAATGTATAAAAATATACTTTGTGGCTATATATTGATTTGAGGRCATCCATTATATCCCAGGGAGATGCTTAAATCCCAGGTTGCAAACCAGAATAGCCAGTGTGCTGGGGAAGTCATAAAMTCAATAGGAAACCCTAAGGTTTCCTGGGGAGATAGTCCCATAAGGAAACACATCTGKTAATTTCATATCCAGAGGGTGGAAACCTGTCCTGTATAGATTCTTTTAAAAGTCARAGACTTTTCTTTTAAAATAAAGCTGTGATATGATATCATCTACTAGCAAATTCATGTCACTTTTCCCCTGAAGAATGCGCTAACAAATCTCCAGAAATCTTCTTTACCTGGCAGACTGAGATTTTCAACTATTCAACAAAGGAGAATTCAAGACCCATCAAAAACACCCTACATATAACTCTGTAACCTTGTGGGGTGGGGACTCATCAGGAAAATAGTCAATTATGGGTTTCTTGTCAAGTCTGCTCATCTTTATTCCCCAGAATACTGATTACTAAAAAGCATAAAAGAGCCTCTTGAAGCAAAGACAGAATTTATGAGCACTATAAAAGCTGAATTATAGAATGATGTACATTCTAGGGCTTCTGGCTCCCCATCAAGTTCTTCTTTTACCTGTCTGTATATTCCTATGAATCACAAAATATTCCCTATAGAATAGCAGAGGAAGAAGGGASTGTGTCCCCTGCTAACCTCAGGCCACAGTAAAACACAGTTTTGTTTWACACAGTAAAAGTAAAAACATCTCAAGGAATGTGTGAACTTTAACCCCCTAACCTGAGATCATTGAACCTGAGTGTACAAATGCTATAAATCTTAGATATGTTTCTAGTTCATTGTGAACTCTATTGTCAATGTCAGTCAGGTTTTTTTAGGTAATGCATATTAAATGCCCTTTGGGGACTTTGGTACTTGGCTGCTGTTAGGCCTGTGACAGCTGCTGAGCCCTGTAGACTGCAGCACTTTTGGTGCATTTCAGTGAGAAAATCCCGAAGGCACTGGAGAAGTTTCAGTCAAAAGGGGAGACACCTGTGAGGTTTAAACACCTGCAAGATTAGACTTTTTATTGTCATTTATAGCTTCAGTCTGTAAAATCTGTCTATRGCCTTTATTTGATATACATCTTTGTGTCCTTGGGATACACAGATCCAACAATTTGCAATTCACTGCAGCAGGGTAAAGGAAGAAAAAAACAAAAAAACACAACAGAAAAAAACCCTTTGAGGTAGAAATGAAAACAAAATAAAAATATGATCTGTTTTTTTTTTCAAAGCAGAACAATATGTTATTTTTATTCCCTAGTCTTACTAGGAAGTTATTCTGTTTGCCTAAATTGTTCAATCTTTTTTTTTTAGAACAAGACAGAATTTAGCCTGGTTCTTCTGCCTAAGACAAGCAGTCAATTTTAATTAACTCAGTGTGCAGGAGTCTTTGGCATTTGTAGAAACTGGGCACACAGCCAATCCCCAAAGTACCTCTGATCAGTTTGCCTGGAAAGAAGTAAAGAAAAGGATGTTTGCTTAGAGAGCTTGGAGTTATAGTCTGGAATCTCAACAGCTGGAAATAAAATTAATTACACAGTCCTGCCTTCTTTACCTATCAGTGTAACATCCTTAACTACCCTGAAACTACTCACGTAAGTCCAAGGGAGTCTGCTCTAGATATATTGTTCACCATATGGAAATATATATACTAGTTTAGTATCCATGTTTCTGTTGAGTGCATGAGAACTGGAGTACTCTAATGCAATGATTATGATAATAATAACAACAGTACATTATTTAAATTATCTTATGTCTGTCTATGTGCTCATTTTAAAAGGTTCGATATAATCAGTGTTGAGGGGACAGTTAAAAAGCCATCAAAGATTTTCTTTAATATGTTTTGGACTAGCTCCATGAGGCATCATTTTGTTGGTAGAASATGTACATCAAACTTTTAAAGCAACAAGGGTTTTTGTTCTTTTCTTTAATCTGAAATATAGAATCTTTTGTATGTGCAACCTTTCCTCTGCTCCTCTTATAAAGCATCATGTGTATGAATGGTAAAGCAGCAGATGTGAGAATATAGATAATTTATTTTACAATTGACTAAACCTAGAAATAACAAGGTAACCTTTTAAGATTTGCAGTGACAGTCTCTCAAGGAAAAAAAAGTRTACTTTCTCAAATAGTCAACTTAATCAAATAGTCCCACTTAGCTTGATGCAGTGAATTCTAATGTATGAAAATGGAAGTTTGTTTTTCTCCTCTAAAAACAGAAATCAGATGAAAATGTGCTGTGTACAGAACATTCGTTGCATAATTCAAATTCTTCTTAGGCAACAAAATGTTTACAGTGTTGAAATTTAAAGCAAAGATTAAAATTGCCCCTTGACACTATCAAATACAGTTTTACTGTATTTTTAGAGCATTGAATGGCATTTTTAAAAGAAAAAGGGCACCATTATTAAAGATCTAAATGAATTAAACTTTATCCATTATTTCTGATACTCAGTGTCAAACCTTAGATGTTTTAACATTTTTATCGATTTCACAACATTTTTTTTTATGAAGACAATTTTCATCAAGATACAAATGGAAAGAATGTGAAATGGAAAATTATTAACATTGCKTGTGAATAAAGCAAATGAAGACTCTCAAAGTCTGTAACAGTAATAGTCTTCTGGATAGAGGGCTCAGAGCAAGAGTCCTTTGTAAAGTTGTACCCTCAGTTTTTGKCAGTAAATTTGCACAGAAGCTTCAAGATCCAATGTTTGGGAGTTCTGTCTGTGTATATAAGAAATGAGAAAATTTTCCACAGGCTGTTTTAACATCTTTAAAATTAAYCTTGCATTGAGAAATGAGACTTGGGAAATGGTATGTATAAACTTTCTTGATCCCCAGCCTTGTAGTCTGAAAGAACCAGGCTGTTGTGACCTTTATGATCCACTATACTGTGGGCTTACCTGAGTTTCATGTTCAAGGTAATGGCATAAGCTTCATTRCTGAAAGCTACTTGGTAGGACTTCTATTCAGTTAACATTATTCTGAAACCACCATAATGCCACTAAAAAAACATCTTTTTCGATAAATTCTGAATGAAAGCCACTTTTAGTCTGTGTCTTATGAGGGAAGTCAAATGTTCAGTCTGTTTCAAAATCACTATTTAATAATCTTCATAAGAAGACTGTACATCTGTGTCTCTTGTTGCTTTATCCTGACTGACTTAAAACTTGAAGCCAATATTCAGTTTTGAAATGTAAAAGGGTATTAATGGCAATCTTTTGAGAGGTGGAGTAGATCAGTAAGGTCACAGAGGATTACTAAAATTACCAGCAAAATTATTCTGGTGCTGTCTGGCACTTATCTCRCACACATCTCAACCAGAGCACTGTCAGCAGGAATGCAGGAATGTCTGCATGTTCATGAAGAACTGCAAGTTCTTCAGAGTAGAGAGTGCCTTGCAGCATGTATATTTTTATCATTCACCACCAGATGATGAATTAGACATAAAGTAGGCTCATAGATCCATACAGAGATTTATATCAGGAGATCCAATATAATTCACAAATATAGCAGAAGAGACTAAAAGAACTCCAGCATCCATTGTTTTCAAACCACCTGCCAGAATCTACACAATAAAATTTAAGTTACACTGTTCATTTGTTGTTTCTYGTTGCTTCTCACATGTTCTTAAGCTGTATTTCCTATTTTATAGAAAAAGATGCCAAATATTAAGCTCAGGGTGCAATAGGTCTGTATCATTTATTCCTACACATTCAAAAATCAACAAGCTTTATAAGAGATGAAGTAGAAGATAAAGCAAGAGAAATGTACCTGCAGCAGAATTCCACACAATGCTTACTAGTCTTTCAGGTGCCTGTCTCCATAAAAAAATTGTAAAGTCAACTGCATCTTCAGCATAGACTTTGTTGCCATTTCCATGTTCATCACAATTATTTACATCATCTGCTATTGCTAAATATTTTGCTACCCCAATTATTTTCTRTCACAGACAACCATCAATTCAGAATGCAAAGTATAACAACTTTTGACAGATGCTTCTCAAGTAACTATTGTAAGTCACCAAAGGACAACAGTGTGATAGGAATATAAGTACATTTCCCAAACTGAAATGAGGAGTTACTCTGCATAGCTTGAGACATGATTGGCTGCATCCATTTTTCTTGAGTTTTTCAATCAGTTTTATAGCATTTAGTAGCTCAGAGTAACATCAGAATACAATCTATGATATGGTTAAAGTGAGGTGGTGTAGATCTCAGCAATCTCTGTTAATCTTTGTAAGGTGTTAGAGTGGTTTCCACAGAATCTGTATTAAATTTTTATAGATCTCTCTTTGCTGTTTTTAACTTCATTAAATTCTGTGCAGCTGTTCAAAAACATGCTTCTTTTTCTTCTTATCCTCAGGCCTTTCCTCTGACAGCTTTGTTGAATTTAAACTTCCCAAAACTCTCTTCTCCTGAATTTTCTTAAAAGAGAAAAACAAAATACCCAGGGGCATATTTCCCATGAAATGTGACAATCCAGCCACAAAAGAAACATGTCTAGGAAGGAGGAGAATGCAGTGATAGTGATGGGGCGTTAACTTTAATAATTCATTTGAGCAACATTGTACTTTATAGACATAAAGTACATAAAAACCATCTACAAGAGCTGACCAGCAAAGTAGAAATCCATAACTGGTAAATTATTGAATTTTATACTTCTGTGGCTCAGTAAGCAATCATCCAAATGTTCTTGTATTACTCCTAAAGGTGACTATGGACAGTGACTCCTTATGTGTTATAATTGATAAATAAAGTTCTTAGTGAGAAAAACAGTAGCACATTAGGCTCTTTATTTTCCACCTTACATTTCAGAGAGAAATTAATTCTGAACTCTACTTCTGAGTAGCCACAGAAACAGGACTCTTTATTTAATTGTCTGATCTAAATCTAGCCATCTGATGCAGACTGGAATAAGTTACTGAAACCTGAAATTCTTTTCACAAGCTGAGATGACAAATCCACTGTTTTATTTCTTTGTGGCAATGAAGATATAGATTAATTGTAAAACAAAGACATTGAGAAAAAATAAAGGCTTTCACCATTTATTTCTTACAACTAGGAAAAATTCCCTTGATTATGTGGAAAAGAAGTGCAAAGGTGTTGTAATTCCCCAAGAAACTGMTTCCCCCTTACCCCAGGATATGGAAGGCTGAGATATCCCTCTGACCTTTACCCYTTTCCCCTATCCCATTGGCCATGGGCCAGACAGCCCACCAGAAGCTAAGACCTATATAAGATTCTGTATTTCCCTGACTCTCTTTCTTTCCACGTAGACCCTCCACGAATAAAGACCTTCAAACATCACGGAAGGAGCCTCTTCGGGTAATCCCAGTCCTATCCCTGAGATATCTCCCCCCTGGGCCCCGTGGGGAATCTGAGCTGGCCTTGAGTCTTTTGGGGGTTGCAGGGGGGGGAATAGTCTCACAAAGGGAAGGGGGAAAATGTACTTTTGCCAAAACAGTGTACAGTATTTTTTATTAATTAAAATACTTTTCTTTGAGTTCAAGATTAAGCTTGGGGGAGCTCACGTTAAAGAGTAGAATTTTTTCATGTACTCCAAAATACCTTGAGATGCAACTTACTCTCCCACGCACACAGATCCTTAGGACCCCACCAACCAACCCAAAGTAATCAAAGTGCATGATCTGCCACATGCACACCAACCATCTGCCAAGACCAAATATAAAAGCCTATTTGTACCTAACAGAGTAAACATCTATCTATCTTTGCTTTTGAACAACAAAAATGWCATTTTAATGCAAAAGGAAGCAGGTCATTATAGTATKCCATAGGGTAACATTAATTATCAAGCCTACATCTGATGATGATGCARATGATAAGGATCATTGGTCTGCAGTAGACTATGATCAATCAGGAGCAATTATTATGAAGTACCTGAGCTTGTCTTCTATTGTGTTTTATAGCCAATGTGGAAAGCTTCCATGCAGTTGAGTTTGTCTCATCTTATGATGTTGACTCCATGCTCTTTAGTTATTTGTGATACTATTAAAACTAGCATTTTCTATGACCTCTTTCAGGGCTAAATTCAAGGATTTTAATAATTTTAATTCATTTGTTCACAAATCCCTAGGTTTCAATTAATTCTTTTATWGYWATATTTATTAGGAAAAAAATCAGAATKTATACCYTTATTATAATTTAATTTYCCCCCCTCCAAATTGCACTCATCTCCTAACCCCTGGTTTTCAATGACATATAAAAACACAAGTAAGCTCCCTTTCTTCCCATCCTGCTTTAAGCCTTYATATATTTCTTATAGGTTTCCATTTGTCTATTAAAAACCAAGCTAGCAAGCTTCCAGGTACATCATTGCTTTTCCACAAAGTTTAAAAATTGTGCACTTTTCCAACTGCTTTATAAGAAACTATTCTATCAATACTCCAYCAGTTAGATGTGCATGTTCAACAGTAAGGACTATTAAAATATATTAGAAGTATAAAACTGAAAGTAATWTCTTAAGCACTAACATCAGCATCTAAATTTCTTATAAGATGAATTAAAGTGGCTTTCTTGGCTTATTTATATGGAAAAAAATCARCAAAAAAGARTGGCATTATTCTGGRACAGTTCTTCTTGCTAGCCATCCTCTGCCCAACAGTGTATTCACTTGACAGCTTCTTCTTCTTGTGTCCTTAAAAATATTTCCAAACATAGAGTTGGGGCTGAGTTCTTTCATTTTTTTGTGTATAAAAACTTCACTAAATTTTGTATATCTGCATCTCTTCAGCACTAAGGGAATTTGATGTCCCTTCCCATAGTTATATTGTTTCACTCAACCCACTCCCTCTCTGACCCCACATTGGTGTGTTTTACTAGCAGCTAAGTAGATGAGTCTCAAAGGAGACTGAAAAGAAACTGACCCAGGAATTAATCCTTGTTTATGGTCATATCAGACACAACCATGCAAGCGATGAACTTTCTCCACACAATGTTGTAAGAGAACACAGTGTTTGTAACAGAGTTAATACTACATTGTCTCATCTCAGTTACGTCTTCAGAGACACCAATTCACCCTGTTCAAACATTTTTGAATTTAAACTTCCCAGTCTTGAAGATAAAAGTAATGTCAGCTGAGTGATCTCCATTTCTTTGTATTCTTTTAAGCAAAATTGCAGACACTATAACTCAGTCCACCACTCTATAAAACCTTTTTTTTTTTCATAATTTGCTGAATTTCTACAGAAAATTTCCTGTTAATTTCAAAAGTGAGATGAGAAGATGATAGAGGACTTAGACTCAAAAACTGGAAATTTATAAATTTAAACTATGTAACAGGAAATTATTGTGGTAGCTAACAGGGAAATAACCTCTTTCTGTCTTACTTGGGTTATTTACTTACAAGGGCTTCTTGTTGTTTATTTCTTCTTTATCACTGTCTTTGCATTCTGCTTCCTTAACCTTCACCATTCTTCTTKCTTCTTATTTTTACTTATCAATATAGATCCTATCTCCTATCTATTCCATTATTCTAATCCATTTTAATATGGCATTAAATAAATTATMATCTAATTATAAATATATAATTAATGTGGATAAAATAGATTAATTATTACTATAATATATAATATATTTTATAGCTCATAGTAACCTTAAAAATAGAAGAAACTGTGTTGAGGGTGACCTGACTTTTTTTGTTTGCTTGGTTTTAGTTTTGTTGGTGGTGGGGTTTTTGTTCCTGGTGTATACCTCACTTAATAAATTTAAATACCTCTCTTAATAAATTTATATTATTTACAATTCAACTTCTTAATATTTTCAGTAACAGATTCTATTAAGAAAATATACTTTATGATTTTCRTAATGTCTTCAAAACTCAAAAAGGAAGCTTATTTCAGTATAATTTAATCAGTTTTCTTACTCATACTATTCTGTCATATTTTCATTTTGAAGAAGGAAAAAAAGCTTTTCCATGAAGAATCCAACTGACTTTATTATGGGAAATAACAAAGTGTCTGGTAGCTGAGTCATCCTGTTCTTTGCATTTATCATCAAAASGAAGGAAAGGTGAAGACTAGAGAGGAACTAGCTCTGAAACATAAAACAAGACTAAGATGGAATGAAAGAACCAACAGAGCAGAGCACATGTGTCTAATTAATTGTTTCAAATTGAACTCCAAGTCCCCTGGCACTTGCACTAAGACTTCTCCATGGATTTTTTTTTTTCCATTTGGAAATTCCATCCAGAGATTGTGAGGGCTTTTAACACTTTTCTAACTTTTCTGGATATTGGTTTGCTGAAACAAAAACACAAGTAAGCAGTTGATCCTGTCATGTATCCAAGAAATCCTGAATCTCTACAACATTCCTTCAACAAGGATCTGTACAAGTGATGGAAAGGCAGAGTACTTAATAGAGTGACTAGACAGGTCCTTTGCACAGAATCTATAACAATTTGTTGCCCTAATCAGAAGTGCAGCTGCAAAAATACATACATATGTATACAKGAAGCTATATAAAAAAAATTAAGGCAGTTAAAATCAGGCTTTATTAAGATTCCACCTCCACCTCCMTGTACTGTTTAGCCAGTAATGACCAYATTTGAYAACTCTGTCATACTGCAGATTAAGTGATTGTACAATAGAGGTATACCTATTTCTATCCAAATATGGAACTTCCTGCAGATTCCTTCCTTGTAATTCTCTGGACTTTGTCATAAAGAGTTTTACAGCCAGAGATTATTCTCCTGATACCAATTTAATGAAGAAAACAAAAAAAAAAACCAAAAAAGCCATCTCATTCTGTACAGATATATATGCACATATCTAAAAGAGAATAGTCAGTATAACTGAGTAGAAATTGGCATCTAAAAACAGAAATAATTTTTTTTTAAATCTTGATTCTCCTTCTAGAAATTAGTAATAAATTAGTCCAAAAAAATAGGCTTCTATCTTAAAAAAAAATCTCAATTTTATAAAAGAAGTAAAAAAMCCATGATTTTCAAAAGCTCTGACATTCAAATGAAGCCACAGAGACACCTATGGAAAATAAGATGCCTMAAAGATTGTAGTGGATTGACCTTGGTTGACAGACAGTCCCCAAAGCGTCTCTATCACAGCTGGTCAGGGAAGAGAAAATATATAACAAAATGTTCATGAATTTTAAATTAATAGCTTTAGAAGCCAAAATTTGGTTGTTTTAGTCAATGTTATATTTTCACCTCCCAATCCCTTTAGGGCTATGTGATTTGAWATTCTCATAATTCCTTTACATTCAGGAGTAGAGTGTTCAGTCKTCTTTCTTTCAGCTGACATGTACTGTATATCTGGAAAATCAGCTGTGTGTGTGCTTGGATGCTCAAGAGCAGCTTTCAAATCAAATACAAGCTGATATGCTGTYCAAAGAGCTGTATCCATTAGCATACTGAAATTCATATCAGATAAACATGTTGCATTTATGTTTCTGATAGGCACAGATACTTTGGTGGCCTTATTTTTGCTTTAATTTACCAACTTATCTGTAATCACCAAAGTTCCTCTTTCAATTTAATAGCAAACAGACATTTATGACAGTTTAATAATGAAAAATGCAAGCAGCCTCTGTGTTCCCATTGAGCTACAAATTGTGCTTCAATCATTCATTGTGGACAAAWAAGTGTGGAAAAAATGCTCTGCTTTTCACTAACTCATCCTGATGCCAACTGCATCAATCCAAATGGTCTTGCATCTGGTTTTCAACTTGAAGCAATAAAGGTAATATGAATTTTAATTTAATGTCTTCCTTAAATTTTATATTTCAAATAAGAAAAAAAAAAAAGATTGAAATTAGTAATAGAAGGAATGATGGGAAAATAAATTATATGATCAAGCTGAGAAAAGCTGGAGGAAGTAGTTAAGTTGAACAATGATAGGAACAGTGAGCTGAATAGAACCTTGTGATACAACAACTGTGGTTACTCACAGAAGAAAAAAAAAGTTGCACAGACAGAAAAAGAAAACAAAATMAAATAAAATCAAAAAAGTCAAGGAAAAAGAGTGGAGATTAGAATGTACAAAAAAAAGAAYACATGAWTCAAGACACAGACAAAAAATGAAAAAACATTGTTTGTGCCTTTTATTTTTATACTGTACTGTAAACACTTTGCTGCTGTTTTGAGATCTACATTTAAATGTATGAATTTTCCACTTTCCTTTCCTTTTTTGATACACAGTTAATATCTGACTAGTGATTAAATCTTGACAAAAGCCCCCAATTTTCCATGTAGAGGGCAAAGATGATTCAAAGTGGTAAAAAGAAATATATCTTATTGACAGACTATCAAAACTGAGGAAATTTGAGAGCAGTATATTTTCTACAATATGTAATGTTCTTATAAACCCCAGGTAAGCTCATCAACATGAAATTTTTTGAGACTATAGTGACACTGTAAAGAAGTTGACTACATTGGATCAAAGTTTACTTACAAAAGTTAGCTTTCTTCTGTATTAAGTCAATTAAAAGCCACTCAACTTCCATTTCATTACAATGTGTTGTAATCTGTYATCTAGTGCCCCCCATGTGCTATATTATCAGGGGCTCTCTACAGTGATTAGCTTCAAAAATTTAATTAAAATGTAATTAATTTTATGCTTTGCTTATTTAACAGAGTTTTTATTGAAAATAATCTATCAGGCTTGGATTTAACTATTTTTTAAATATTAACAGCTACTGAATGTTCTCTAAACTGTGAGCTATGCCCTAGCAATTACAAGCAGGACCCCCATGAATGAACACMCTGTCTATGGGTTAGAAGAGAAAACAGGCTGATTGAGTCAGTCATGAAGTTTCCAAAAATGATTGAAAGTCACACATTAGAAATTTTTTTTTTATTATTTGTGCATAGCCTGACCTGCAGTTCCTAGTGATTATAATTGTAATCTCATTGATTTATCTGCTTATTTTTATGCATAACAGTGCCAGCACCACAGGGAGGCCTGGCTGCTAGTTGCCTTTCTCCACATGAAGTGAGGTTAGCCTCCATGTTCTGTCAAGACACCTTCTGCTGACTTTGATATGGCAAGTACGGAAGTGGCACAGCTAACATTGGGGACTTTGAGACATTCCAAAAAACTATGTGAATGAAAGAAGGTTAAACACTTTTAAAAAGGCAACTCAGCTGTAAACAAGACACCAGCTATAGATATTTTCATTCATGTTTGTCCCATGTACCTTGAAGCACCTGAGAGTCCTGTTCCTGCACCTCCTTTGTAGTTAGGGGTGAAATGGGACAGTTCATACTCTGTAAGATTGAAGTCACTTTCAYCATYTTGGATGTCTTCCTTGCTAAAGATTAGGCAAGATGAGTCCAGGCTAATGACTTTGAAGCACTTGTGCAAGCCAAAATAGCACCTCTGTTAAAGATGTACTCAAGATATTCCCTGACTGTAGCATTTAGACAGACTTTTAAACAAACTAACAAATTTACTGTCCAGTTCTGAGCTTCATGTTCCCAAGAACCTCTTGTGGATCATCAAATGAATTACATTATGCATTTTTATCAATTTCCTTCTAGCATCTGGATGCACTTTGCAATTCCACTGCAGGAAGACACTCTCCCTGGAGAGTTGCCACACTGTTCCACACCATCTATACACTTACATTATTTTTTTTTCCATGGCAATGCATTTGAATCTCTTTGAAGGAAAGCCAGCAAAGTATACTGGCTATGGTGAAGGTGAAGTCGTCAAATAGCTAAATATTCTGTCCCAGTTTTRCTGGGTTATTCTCAGAGTTTATCTGAAGTGGCTGTAACAACTCCAAGATTTATGGACAAAAAAACTTCCCAGTATTGTGACTAAKTCTCAGCTGTTTTGATAGAACTGAAAGCACTATAAAACCTGCACAGTTCCTTCAAGTACAGTTTAGAAGGCAAGRTCTGTCAAGAAGTTTCCAATATTTTTAATAAATAACATTTTACTTCACTCAAAGCAGTTCTAAATGACACCCCATTACAAAGAACCTCAGGAGCAAGACTGGAAATTCAAAAGCAATGAAAAGCACTTGATCCAGAGTGGTTATCACTGCTGTACAAGGGMAAACAGATTTGCCAGTGTCTTCATATACATAATCTCTCAGCCACCCCTCCATCTATTCATGTCACATGTCCCAAAATTTCACTCACTTAACCAATATCTTTATCATTCTCAGTCACATTTCCTGTGTTACCAGTTTTAAGAACCATCCCCCCTAATTACTATATGCTTGTTMAACAAACAATATTTTAGAAAATAATATTGTATGAATTTCTGCCTCACTCAATTGTATTCCTTCTAGTTAAAGCCCCTTAACAAAAGCAGAKTCCACCAACCCTCTTTTTCCCATTTTCTGCCAAACTCTGGATTTAAGCTGACAGTGCACGGATACAAGCTGAATGAATTGTATGGCCAGACTGCCATGAATGGCAAAATGAGATGCTTTGTATCTTCATCAGTAGCATTGATTAATTCCCAGAATACATAATTTATTTAAAAAAATAAGAACAAAAACCAAAACAAAAAAAAAATTTAAAAACTTACAAAAAACCCCAAAAAACAAACAATAAAAAAAAAAAAAAAAAATTTAAAAACTTACAAAAAACCCCAAAAAACAAACAAACAAAAAAACCCCAAAACACCACAGCAACACACACCAAAATTTTCTTTTCTGAGGAAACTGTACTGGAAAAACCTTTGACTATAAAATCCATATTTCAGTCATCAGTCCAATTCAGGTCTCCAAATTTTAAAGGAATTGTTATTTTGGTTGGTTGACATTTTAACAGCTTACCTTTTCCAGGAACAAAGCCCCTAATAAAGTTTGGAATTTTGGAGATGACATTAAAATCATAGACATTTTCAACAAAAATCCAAAAATGTGGTATTCAGACCACAAAAGCAGAACATGAAAACATTTTCYTTGTGATTCTATAATATGTCATAGAYACTTTTCACTAASTGGGAGTATTCAAAATGCAGTATAGTATTCCTTTAATCTTTCATCTACTTATTTCTCCTTTCATTATGCATCATCAATATTCCTTTTTATCATTTCAATCAGTTAGCAAGCTTTTTACTAGACTGATATAGATGCAAAAGTATACTAACACATACTTAAAATTTGATTAAATATTTCAGATTTAGTAGATGACTGAATTTTTTTGACTGTACACTGCCTCTGTTTAAAAATCAAGTTAATTATGTAGTGAACTCATTTGAAATGCTTAGTTTGAACTTTAGGTTTAGTTTTACTATAATAAGCAGCATTACTATAATAATCAGCAAGTTTAACTATAATGATCAGAGAGTATTTTAATTTAAAGTCGACTGATATTTTTACTGCCTCTGCGCGTGAAAAAGTATTTAGAAACTATTACTCATGATGTATAGTACTCTCAGGAAAAATCATTTTAATACATATTTAAATGATGTTTGTCGTAGACCAGAATGTTTCTCTGKCTGTCCTGGATGGGCTGAGATCCTGGCAAGGAGTCTGAGGTTTTAGCAGAGTCAGAAATGCCAGTGCTTTTCATTTCAGCCCATGAGAACCACTGCAAGCTTTGTATGGGGATTTTCAAGCCACGAGAATTTGATTGAAGTGATTTTTGTTAAGTCACASGGTGAAAAAATAGGATTTTTAGATTTTACTATATAGGTAAAATGGGGCCAAGATGGAGGCAGGTCAGTGTGTTRAAAACACATTTTCCTGGTTCTTCTTCCCCATCTTTGCAAAGGGTGATGGTTTTTTATGATTGGGTGAAGGTGCAATTTCACTATATGACATGGGTTTTAGTTATTGGTGTTCAGAGAAAAACATTGTTAACCTAGTTTAGAGTATAAAAATCCAGGTGTCGTTGTAGGTGAAGGAGATTCCACTTTTCCAGCTGCCTGTGAACCTCATGCTGGACAGAGAGAACTTTTGAGATAAGCTTTTAATAAACATCTGCAGACCGCAACCCAGACATTCTCCGATTCCTTCTTCCAAGCACGGGGCGGTGAAAGACCTTTTACACTGCTGGGTTCATCTCAGACCTGATAACCCCAAAAATGTTGGTCAGGATCTRCCTTTCCTTAGACTGACAAGATGTCGCTTCCTGGTATTGTCTGAGTTGATGAGGCATTTAAAAACAGACATAATGGTAGATCTAGCAGTCTGACTGAAGTCAATGGTGCCTTTTGAATGCTTAAAATTAGCCACATGATGCACTGTCTTAAACAGGATAACAGTGATTATAGTTATTACATTGACATTTACAGATATGAAATCACCTCCAACCAGAATTTTTAAACTGTCCAGACAAATACTTAAAGAGCATACTGTTTAAAAAAAATAGACTAGTTGAGAGTGGATGTACGTGTTAAAATTACTTTTTTTTTAAATTTTGCATTTATTTGGTTGCATAAGATAGAGAGATGTGTGGAAGAAAAGTGACTTTAAATATGTTAAAATGTTGAAATRTAAGCAGTCTAAAGATCTAAAAATATGTATTGCTTTCAAAAAGTCCTTTAAAATRTGCTTAAACAATGAGAATGTCTATATTACACGAGTAAATTCTGTATCTATTAATACACACATATATTTCCAAGCATGTACCTTACTATTTTATTTGGATATACTCAACTGATTCTATGACTCTAAAAATAAACATATTACCAGAAAAAAAGTGGTTGTAAGACATTGCCTCATCCTGCATTCTAGAAAATTTATTAATTATTTTAAATGTTTTCTAAGATTTTGACTCCTGCTTTGAATCTACTAGATCCACTGAACTGGCACAGAGATATACTCTATAACAGTAAACTCACCCCTTTCCCAAAATTACTCTGAATCTGGATACAAAAATTAATGTTTCTAGCAAAACTTTCTTCCTTTCCCAYGTAAGTTTTGAAACCTTTCATTAGGAACCAGTTACATCTCATGTGATCTGCATCTCTGCTAAACAGAATCKGAATTTACTCAGCTATGTCTATACTAGAAAGTAATTTGTTTCATAAGTGGATGAAAGCACTTGGTGCTTAGGTCCATATGCTTACACTATATGCATACACCATGGTTACTTCTTCAGATTAAAATCAGTCTGGAGCATATTTCCATGGGCACTTTGAAATGAAATTTCCTTAGTGTGGGAATTACATTCTAATTATTCCTATCMATCTCTGYRGAATATGGAGAAAGTAAAAAATACYACTTTTAAACCAAAAWAATAGTCCATTTTTAAGGTGGTTAAAGTCAGGTAAGAGGGTATGTACATTAAAACTCTCACTGTATTTAATTTAAGAGAAGCCTCMTGTTCCACATTTCTGAATATGTTCCAAAACCTGATTACATCATTCARTAGAGTCCTACTGACTCCAGATAGTCCAATATCAACAGCCCAAGAGAAAATGTGTTCAGCTCAATTTACCCACTGCCAGGGTTTACTTACTCTACAGTGTTAATTAACACATGGCATTATAGTGTACTGCAGTTTTTAAATGGGGGATTCTCCAATGGACATTTATTTTATTCCTGCAAAAATAGATTCATCTTCAATGGCAAATGCTGCTCTCTGTAAAGTTAGTCTTGAATCCTAGTCAGATGCTTTAACATTTCTAACACACTTGATGTTTCTACCGAATTTTACTGGCTGGAATACTTTTTTAAGAATACCTCAATTCATGAAATTAAACTGTTGCATAACTTTTAAGTCTATTGAGGACTAGCTTCTTAATAATCTTTAACTGTGCTTCAGATTATACTGTGTCATTGGAGAGTTTTTCTCTTTGACTGCCTCTGGTGTAATCAAACCTTCCTGATACTTTTGAAATCTTCTAGACTTGAATCAATGGATGCTATCATCTCCTCTACTAAAATAGATTTGGGCAGTAATGAGATTTTTAAACCTCAATTTAAGCCGTTAAACTCCTTTTCACTTATTTTTAATGGCTAATGTATAACTATTTTTACAAGTCTAGARTGATTAATTGCAGCCTGCATATCTAAATCAGTTTTAAATGAGCTACCTCACCTAGCTGGACAATAAGATGGACATTAATAAATTTTTTCAATGCCTGTAAAGATTTTTCAGGCTCTACTGAACTTTATGCTGCTGATGCCAGACCATTCTGTTTTCTCATGCAAGTAATTCCTAAGAGAACTGTGCATCTGCACTATACTGCAGCTGTAGAGCCCACTATGAGCCCCCATCTTTTCTTGGGGTTTGGCATATATTGTATATGGTACAATTCACTGTCTTTGAGCACARGTGTGAGCCTCTTACAATTTTATTGGATTTTAAGTAAGATTACTATACTTTGCAAATATTACTGTGGCTTTTTTGGCATTCCTTATTCTAAGGAAATCACCATTTTGTATAGATATTGGGTCTGTTATAGTCATCACTGGTTTAATTGCCATTTGGAAATTAAATGCAGTTGTAATCACTGGTTAAACCAATTATGGTTTAGAAGAAAGGGATTGTTTAAGAAGAAAGTTTAAGAAGAAAGTGATGGTCTGTCATTTCCATTAGATATGTTTTTCAGTGATGAGATAAGCATAAAAATATATGTATAGACAACATTACAGAGGAAGTCTTGGAAAAATCTAAGTATWTCCTAACAACATATATATCTTCTTTTTTTTTTTTTAAATAAGGGTTTACTGTTATTATATTTTAAATAATTTTAACAACTTGTTTTAGAATTGAAATATATTTTCTTTTCATAGTTTTTTCATTTTGTAACTTCTCTTTCTTTTTTACTACAATTTTTTGTACCTTCTGTTTRCTTTTTTTCCTACAATTTTTTACTATGAATCAGAATTAGTGAGGTTAAATGTGCAAWTTTTAAATGCACTTTAAACTCATAAGTTTTCCAACACTTAGAGTTTTATGTAATTTCCAGTATAAAAAGATGTTAAAATTATTCCATGTGAAGATTGAGCTCTCAGTTCTTTAAAGATCTRTAGTCTACCRTTCATATTACCTAGAATCTTCAGAGATATCTTTAGGTTGAGTAAATTGGTTCAGACAGGATGAAAAGATGTCTACAAGACATAATCAAAGCTATAAAATTATTAGTGTCAGGAAGACTCCAAGAAGAGCCCATTTACTGCAGCTTTTTTAAACTGTTTATGATCAGGGTATCTAAGGAAGTGACAACAGGTGTAACAGCAAGAGGCTACTCAGAAAAGAAAGCATGCACACTGATGCCTGCACTTGCAATCAGCACTTCAACCCGGAAAAACAAAACAAAACAAAAACAAAAACAAAAACAAAAAACTAAAAAAAGAAGAGCTTAAGCAGACATGAAGAAGATTAAATCTTCTAAAGATTTCCTAAAATCAAAATATTTTGCTTTCCCACAGGCAGTGTCTTTTAGTATCAAAAAGTGGACATAGAGCAGAAGAGAGAACACAGTTCTGTAGTAATGTAGTTTTGGACCAAGCAAATATTTTCTTTATAGAGAAAACATGTTTAATTTTACCATAAGACTTAAAAGGAAAGCACCCTGGAAAGTTCTCTACACTCTGAGCTATGATTGGCTCAGGGCCAGAGCAGAGACATGGATAAGTCTCTATCCCTGTCTCTCACAATGTAACTGTTCCTATTGGGCAGTGTCCCAGAAGGACTGCCTCCACCATTAACTATTTAAACCCCTGCACGAAACCTTTCGAGGCTTTTTCGGGGATGCTTTACATGGTGCTGCATGTAAACAGCTGCACCTGTTACGGCTTATTCTTATTTTATTGTATTGTTTATTATTTTCTCCTTTTATTAAATCCTTTTTCTGTTACACGGCACCTCGAGGAAGTGGTCTGGCTTATTAGGCCATYTCTGGAGGGCAGGCCCTCAGAAGTTGATGTAATCTCCGCGTAGCTTATTCTACTCTAGSCACRTGTAGTATTACATCACAGTYCCAAATGAAAAACACTTGATATCAGTAAATGAGAAAAGCATTCCCCAGACTTGGTGTGTGTTTAATTGGCACTATGGTATGGTTTTTTCACAGAAATGTAATTCCACATGTTGGYTACCATGTACTGAAGGGGAATTATTCAACTTTTTTTTTTTTTTTTTGGCACCAAACAAAAATTTCTGATTCAAAACAATTTTTTAGTAAAAAATGTGAATAGTTGATACTATTCCATTGGTATTTTAATGAAAAGAAGCTATAGGTTAGGCTTGCTCATTTTCAATTGCTGGGTYTAGAAGAACAGAAAATAATTTGATCACTTGTACATTGTGTTAGTATCCCTCTGGTGCATTGAATGTTTAGATTTCAAATGGCCTCACTCAAGGTTCATAGGTTCTCTAAATCCAAGCTGTTATAAATTTATTTTAGATAGTGATTGCACTGATATTATATATTTCTCACATGGCATTGTATTAGGCAAGTAGTGTTCAGTTCTAACAATAATCACCTAATTAATTTAYGTGTAAGCTTCCTAAATACAATTACTTTAGTGTCACATACCTTTGCCCATTACATTTGACCTGAGAATTTGATTGTCAACTTTCAGTCTCTGATTCACAAACTATTTGATTCCAATCTGTTTTTCCCAACATTTTAAGCTATAAGAAAAAGGCTGTTTTCTTTTACTATTCTCCACTGAATTTTGTCTGTCTGCCACTCCAACTCTGTCAGCTACGRCTTGGCCTCAGGAGCSAAYTGCATTCTGTATCTCCACTGAAAAKGTCAGCCCAGTGTTGAATATATTAATTGAATTAAGTATAAACAATCTCCAATAGCTCTGTCCTTGTAGTCATGCCTTAAAATTGATATTTCTCTTTACTGATTAATTGCCATTTGTTTGTTTCAGATGCTGTCCATTCCAGGGAATAGGGTTTGTATTTAGGAGCCATAGCCATAGGGATAGTATATGCCATATTCTTTTTGATTATGAAATATGGAGCATCAAAATAAATTATTTTCAACATTATCAGTATCTCAGAATGAGTAGGATGGCATAATCAGTGGTGAATTAGATCAGCCAAAYTGGGAAAATGCTGTTTCTTTGATTAAAAAATATTGTCCTACACAGCTTTGAAGCTTGACTGGATACATACTTATATATATAAAACACAAATTTTGATACACTTCTCCTCAAGATTCTAAAATCAAATAGACCACAAAACTATCATTTATTGCACAGAATGAAGCACCAAGGCAAGTAAAGTGCAACACAAAAAAAAATTGTTTGAACTATGAATGACAACCTCTGTCAGCATGTTGACACTGCAGTATTTTTATTATCTTCTTTTGTAAACATACATAATTCACAGACTCAGTAGCAGGTTCAGGTGACAGATTAAATATGTTGATGAAAGAGAAAATGGAGAAAGATTTTTTTTGTGTTCATGTGATTTTTGAAAAAGATTCCAGTTCTTTGTCCTCTTTATGAGGAATCCAGCTTTCAGAGATCTTTTACAAGAATTCAAACAGAAATATATGTCTCTACAGGTGCAAATATTCAAAAGCACAATCAGAGAGCACATGGATAAATGCTGGCTGAGTGCATACACTCACTAAGCTCTATAAATCTGCTATTTTTTTTTTTATTGGGAAGGAATTTCAGAACAACATTCTGCAGAATTTTATCATGAGGGAGACTTTGCAAAAGTAGTCAGGAAGGCACAGTTTTAATTTATTAGAAAGTGGATAAGGGCAGGAGGACAGACTAAAAGGTCACAGAACAAGTAGGCAATCAAACACTGCAGAGCTCAGTCTATTCTTTCTTCACATGAAACAAGTACTAGCAAAAACGAAAATATACTTCACTTTAAAAACAGCATTTACTGCTTTGAACTCAGCATTTACTCTGTTTGAGTGCTAGGCATCCTCCCTCAGGAGTCAGAGCCTGGTCCAGTATTTCTCAGTATATTTGTCAGCAGTCTGAAAGACATGGTACAGACCATGCACTAATGCACTGTTTTATTGATAAAAGGCTGGGGATAGCAGTAAATTTCTTGAAAATTGAATGATTTAAGAAAGTCAAATCAAAGTCAATCAAATGTGACAAAATAAAGGTGAATGGAGAATTTTTTTTGTCAGAAGCAAGGACTATTTCCCTACCACATGTAGTACTGAAGTCAAATATCAGAACAGGACAATGAAATTTGGTGCTGAAAGAAAGCATCTTCTTCTTACTACTGATTACTTCTTATTACTGCTGGTATTGCATTCTGCATTTGGTTTTGATTGTTTTGTCAGGGTTTTTTGGGGTTTTGTTTTATTTGTTTTTTTGGTTTTTTTTTAATGCAGAGATCAATAGGAATGAGGATATGAAGCATGTAGTTGGGGGTTTTTTGGGTTTTTTTTTTTTTGTTTTTTTTTTTTTTTTTTTTTTTTTTTTTTTTTTTTTTTTTTTTTTTTTTTTTTGTAAAGTTGGAAAGGAGGACCTTTAGCAACTTCTTATACTATGACATATTACCAGCACAATTACCCTTATCAGGCAAATGTACATCCTGAAACAGATGTTTACATGTATTGATTGGCTGCCATCACCAGTTCTTGACAAGTACAGCATTAGAAAGAGCTTCATATACTTGAAAAAATGGATCCACATTATCTAAGCCACCAAAGGTGGAAATCATTCTTTAAWGATTATGGTCTTAATCAATCCATTTTGAATGTGTTAAGAAATTTACACTTAAMATTCTGTCCATGAGTATATTCAAGTGCAATAATTAAAACCTCCAAGCCACCAAAGTAATACATTGAATTTTYAAACACACTTTCACCTACTTTGAAAAACACATTTTGTTACACAATAGCACAGTGTTCAGCCAATGGAACCAAACGCAGAAGAGCTCAAAATTACAACATTTCCCCCATTTTTTCTTTTCCTTCTCTCYTACAAAACAGTTTAACAATGTGTGTTACTGCTTCATTGCCAGACTTTGGCATGCAGAAGCTTTTTAAATAACAATGCTAACATGTGTTCAGTAGTTCTGAACTGGTTTCCATTGTTAGAGAATGCATTTTAATACCTATCACCCATGATAGATTGTCGTGCTTGGAAATCATAGAGGACAACACTAATTCAATCGTCCCCTTTTCAAACATGTGCACAATTACATACAAAGATCCATAAATGCTTGGGCCTTCCTCCAAGTGGAAAATTATCTAAAGCATCCTAATAGACAGAGAAATGTACAAATATGCATTCATATAGAAGAAGAGACTGTCACAGGAAGAGTGTCCCAAATAAAGACAAAATAATTGTTCAGTGACATGTTATACCTAAATTTTTAAATATCTCATCTGGAAGCTGTGCAAACCTCTTTCACTGTTGATCAGTGAATCAAGAGAGTCACTTGATCAGCATTACAYACCACAGAGAACCAATGCTATCAAGACTGAAAGAAAATAACCTGTAAATAATTACGGGTTTTGAAACTCTGAAAGTCTAAATATTCTGGTCATGTCTGGGGAGCAGAAAGAGGACTTGCCATTAAAAAAAAAAAAATTACCCCAAATTCATTACTTCCCTTTCAGTGAAAATAAAACCTGGCTTATTTTTGAAGGCTACTCACTTCTCACTTCCAAAATTGCTTTCTTACCAAGAAATAATGCAGTTCTTACTGGATTCAGCTTTTGGGGTTTTGGTGTACTAATGTGGGCTATTGATTTTGGTTTGTCTTTCTGTCTTTTCCTGAATGCACACTGKAGCTCCTGTCACCAAAATATTATCTGTATTRGAAGCCATGATTCACARTTATAATTTTAAATAATTCTCCCCTAGTATAAYTCCCCCCAAAGTTTCAGTAAGTGCTTACTTACTGAAATCATGTGTAAGTAGGGCTCCTACATGCTGAAGTGTTTCATATGACCCACACTCATTTATTAGCATTCAGGGTATATGACAGAAAGCAGACTTTCTGGCATTTTAGAAATCTGTCCTACACCAAGGAAAKAAATAAAAGGGAAGCCTCCAAAGTTAGACAGTTCTGTATTATGAGGGTTATGCATCCCTTACTTGTCTTTAAAAAATAATTACCTAAATTCTTAGTTATCAAAACACTGCTTTGATCAATCAGGATTCAAATAATTTTGTCAGGAACTTAGTCCACCAAACACCTACAAAATCTCATTTTCACTTCCATCAGTATCTGGGCTGTTTACTTTGCTCTTTCCCTGGATATCTCCTATGTCCCTCGTGTTATGCCAGAAAGTCACCCAATGTGAGCTGTTCTGGAGCAGGTAATTAATGCAATATTTTGGAATCCCACTGAGCCAGAAAGGCTCTCCAGTAGCTACGTTTTTCTTTTTATAGGAAGAAGGGACCACTCCCAGGATTTCTGCTGACTGCAATATCACAGAGCAGTCAGCAGAAATACCATGTCCTTCGTATTTCAGCTCCACATAAAATCTATCCAGATCAGTGTGATGCCCTGGCCCACTCAGCTGGTTTAGGGGGAGRTAGTTTGATATTCTCTGGGCACTGCACAGGAGAAGCAAAATTCTCAGGTTCAATAACAAACTTTTATTTGCAAACTTTAGAACATTAAKGTAGAATAARGTWCTTAGGAAATCTTAAAATCCAGACAAAGTAAGGAACTTCACAAACTGTTACTTAGCTAACTTTAACTCAGCCAACTTTAATTTATTCAGACAAAAGAAGACACTAACTAACGAAGTGTGTGGAGCAGTGGCCATCCCACCTATGCAGAGCTCACCACGTTCCTTGCCCCACTTCCCACCTATTTACTTTGAGCCAGTCAATGAATCATCCAGTCTTCTTTTAATCTAATTTTAGTGCACCAACCAATGTCCAGTTTTTAAAAAGATACAAAAAAATATTTATGTATTGGTTACAAAGATTTTCTACCATAAAGATTACTGCTACAGTACTTGAGTGAAATCAGAAAGTTAAAAACTTATTATAAGATTTTTCTGCAGCTATTTTTAACCACATATCTGTAACTTCATCCACCCTATTACTAAGTGGCCTACAGCAAGGGTATAGTCAGAAAAAGATAGGACCTTAAACTATCTGAAATAAGATAATAGTTTTAATATTGTCAATATTTGAGGCAAAAAAAATGCCAAAAATGTCAATTGGGAGAAATAGAGATGGTAGATAAATATGTTCTGCAAACAGGATCTTGCTACTTACATCTTGAAAATGTTAGCCCCAGAAACCCAAAGGAATAATCAAAAATAATATAGACAGGTTTATCTTCCCAAAAACATTCTATTATTCATGTAATAGATTAAAAATTATTTTATATGAATTATCTATTTTAAATTTTCAAAACTATCCTCAAAAATCTCTACTTWTACAATTTAAAGCAAAGAAACAGCAGAAAAGAAAGAATTTAATCAATTTTTAAAAGCCAGTTGGGGGTGGGGAGAAAAATAGATGTTGACTATACTTGCTGACAAAATAACCAGAAGTGGRGATTATCCTGAAGAAGGGCAAACCTTAGTGCCCAAGGYTTACAAGACACCAATGAAGGTGAAGCCTTTAACATTCTGCTCATAACTTAAAACAGAATGAATGAGCAAAAAAATTCTAATTTGCAAGAGTCAGAGCACTTTGTGTCATTCCTAAAGCAGAAGAGTTTTATATATGGATYTATAGCTCTCTAACTTTGCAGTCCTTCATGGTAATAAGCCTTCAGTATAGACAATCTTTTATTCAGATTTAACAACAGCATAATTGACTCACAGAAATGAGGAAAAACAATTTATATATTAATGTCGTGGACATAATACCTTAGTATTACAAATAATAAAAATATTGTATGAGAAGAGAATGTGTAAAGAAGTATAGGAYAATAAGAGCTTATAATATGTGTGGAGAATACCATGGTAAAACTTTTAGATTAAAAATAATACCTCGATGCCTTTGTTTCCTCATAAAATCTTGTTTAAATAATTAGCATGTTGAATTATTCACTAAACTGTGATATTATTTGGTCACAGTTGCAGCAGGTTCCACATAAATYGTAAGTTGTACATCTCCAGAATTTCAAAGTCAATAGCTGAGGAAACTGTGACAGCTACTTAATTTTGTTGTCCATTCTCAATTACATTGCTCATAACTGAAAGAGAGGGTTGCTGGTTTGAATCAATTATCTCTGCTTTCTATGTTTCTAAAGGAAAAACACATGGGTCTAGCTAATTCAAGAAAATAATTGTTTTGAGCAGCAATTTTAAGAWACACCTTTACAATTGTCAAATTACAAGCAAATGCCAGCCAAGTCAGTGATTTCTTCTAAAATAATGCATGGCAACMAGTTTTGAGCAGAGAAATCTTTGAGCATGGTTAATCTTTAAGTCATTTTAAGGATGGCTAAACTGTGAAAATTTTAATGAGTCTTTTCCCCTTTTATTCAGGCAAATTCTCACTGACTTCACTGGCCATCTTCTTTATTTACTTTATTCCTCATTTTGTAAAACTGTTATAGTAAGGAATTTGTCTGAGTTAGAAATGAATGTGCTTGATCAAGATTAAATGTAATTTATAGCCAGGAGTAATTTGAAAATTAATCACTTCTACTTTGCCATTACAAAATTTATCAACTGTAATATATAGCTAATGTATTATTATTATTTTTGAGGGCTTTTTTTAAATTTTAATTTAGTTAATTTCTCAGTGTTATGCCCTTGTTTTCTCTACTCAAACAAATTTAGTCTTTAACTTCTGACATTGCCTTAACAGCTAAATCAAACCAAAACAAACTGGACTTCATTAATAACAATATTTATGAGATTTTCAGAAAAAGAATTGTGTATTTCTGTTATTAAAAGCTGAAACTGCACATAAACATCATCAGAAMCATCTCTTCTACCCAGAGCATAACATTTTAGATGGCTTGGGTTGTCCAAAGTCTGAATGCCAAAATATCTAGTAAAAATATTGCTGAAGTAGTGTATTGTTATACAAATTAACCATTCTGTTTCTTTTTTTTTTTAATTCAAGCATTAATGGAAAAAGAGTAAAAGGATTGAGCTAGTGCATTGCATTTTAAGACTTCTATTTGTACATTTGCAGCCAAATCAGTTTATCTTTTAGCAGTGCATTTCTACCTTAAATCACAATTACAGAGATTATGGAGAGTTGCACTTGCAATTCTGGGTTCAAAACAAGGTACACCATGGAGATGAGTACAGCTCACTTATTAGAGGTATCTAGCTCAATTGACAGATTTCAAGGCTGGATACAAAAGAATGAAAAGGGAAGGCATTAATATGGACTGCTATTGGGTATGATTTATGAATCAATGTTAGATTTAATATTTGAATAATTTGGAAGGTTTCTTACTCTCTTCTAACCTATAAATATATTTCTTATTTTATGAGGACTTTATCATAGCCTAATATCTATTCCACAATTAGGTTATGTACCAGCTCATGAAAACCTCTTAATAAAAATCTTTTAGGCCRAAAATATAGACACAGTGTAAGAACAGAATAAGATGCTATTCACAATTCCCACACTGTTAAAATTTTCCTGAGATGTTGCTTACAYGCTACATTTCTTTAGATTAATGGCCACTCAGTAGAGATATAGTTCATACATAAAGCCACTTCATCAGCAAATATAATTTCATGGGAGACATCAGTGCAYTTAGGCACTTTCAAAATATTACCTACAGTTTAGTTTCCTGTACTTAAGGTACATGTTTCTGCATGAATAAGGCAAATTTTCAATTATTTTCWGTTACAAAACTGACCATCTACTTAAACATAAAAGAGGCTTTTTTTCTGGCTTTTGGAAATAAAGAGCATTCCTGTATTTTACTTCAGCACCTTATTATGGTTAAAATGAATGGAAATTTAAATGTATCCCTGTATCAATACATGAATAAATGTCCAAGCAACATTAATCCTATCTAAAAATGATGATGTAATGGAAGAAAACACTTCACACTTTTTCAAATTAATTCASTTTTACCTGATATCTGGACTGTTAATCAATCATATTATTGCCACTATTATTTTCAGTTATATTATCAGTATACAGAATCTACACTTTCACACCTATTTCAAACTATTTAATGTGTTTACTCTGCTCCACTATTGAATATTCTGTGGAGAACAAGCCTATTTATTTGAGGAGAAAAATCATGTAATATATTTTATTGCAAATKATACAATTCTCAGTGAATTTTTTGTTTGTATTTTATTGGTTTAATGTAACAGAATTAAGCTTTCCTATGTCCAGAAAACTTCATGAGACATTTAGGAAAAAAATTTGTTCCTGGCCCAAGGAGATAATATTTTAGCAGGATTTACCTGTGGTGTTTGTTCATGAAGGAAAATAWAAAAGGACAAGTTCACTTTCCTCTCTGAATATTTTTCACCTTTTTTTGAAGCGTTTTGTCTAAAAGATTAGCATAATGACTGTAACTAGAACATTAGCAGCTAATCAGGTCTAATTAACATATTCAGTTATATTCCAATATTTGTACACCCCCCTTTGATGCAATTTTTAAGACTTGGATATGGTTTTTCTGTTTCAGGCTGTAGCAGATTTTTCTAGTAGGYCACCAATGCGTCCTCTGTGGTTACACATTTTCTAAAATAAGTTAATTAAGCTCCTCATTACTATGAGCATCATTCTTTTTGTAGATGCAGATATTCAGGAGGTGCTGTCTTGTCACTGGGCTGGATCTTGCTCCTGTTATCTGAAGCACCTGCTGGTTCACATTTAGAAATGTATTCTTGCTTAGCTGTTCGTTTTGGCAACATTCCTGCTCACAGGGTTGTATGTTGGTGTGAAGAGGGAGTAAATATCACGGCTGAAAATAGGTTCTGAGGATTGACTTTCAAGCAAACGAAACTGATCCACCAAATTCTCAGATGATGACGGTGTGGAAATAGAGTCGAGCTTTCAGTGTCATAAATGCTATGTGAGCAATATTGGAAGATAGAATAAATGACMATTTAATTTATCATTTAAGTAAGTATTTAAAGGGTTTTTTAATGTATAAATTATGAATGCAGAAATTATGCCATGATTTCTTCTTCCCTCAGTGATGCACACAAAAACTCTTTTCAGTCACAGAGCAATGATTCACCGCTCAAAACAGAGGCAGATAGCTGACAACAGGAGATGGCTGACAGAAACTGTAACATTTTTAACACTGTAACTGTGTGATCTGGTGAAGAAAAACAATCTTTTGCTCATGACCATTTGTTTCAAACACTGCACTGCCAGAGGAAAAGCAAGATCTGGAGAAGAGGACAACAAATTATACATCCTAATACCTTTCCTGAARAGATTCTGAAACAACAAAGATGGAGGAGATAAAGCCGGGTCTAATTGTGACATTAATGAAAAGCTTAAAGTATTAAAGTATGACAGTGRTTTCAATTAATCTGATTTTCTGTGTATCTAACTTTTTAAGAAGTTGGAGAAGGTCTTTCAGCACTTTATATTTCCTTATGGCAATGGGGATTTTATCTATAGTTCCATTCTTACATTATCTTGGGATTTTGAGCAGATGAGATAGAGAATCAGAGAAAAGCAAACATTTGCTAATAAGACATCACAAGATGTAACAGCCACAYATTTTGAGTCTTCCTGATCACGTATCAGCTTAATTTTAGTTTTGCTTTAATGGGTTCAGAAGAATCAGAAAAGAAGATTCATTTGAATATTTTCTCTGACTTTACTGATGATTTGGGGTTTCAAAAAGGCAATGTATTTTTGTCTCATCTTTGAGCAGCTATATCACAGGTGAATAATTTGTTGGCCTGCAGGTGCAACTCTGTCATGAACAATTTGAAGAGTAATGTTGTCTTTCCACTGTTGCAGTCATCATCTCTGTTATGGCATTCTGCTATCCTCCTGCARCTTTAGATATGGAAAAAAGGATTCATTTTAATTTTGTTATAAAGTATATTTCTTATCATTATTGTTTATTTAAATATTTTTCATTATAACATTGATCCCAGGGCAATTTTTTATTTTGCACAAGATATATCTGTTTTCAGATATTACAGAATTAAGCAAAATTACTTAATTACCATAAAATAATCGAAATACATTTTTTCAGGTTTGTGCTGCAATAAGTACCAATTTTATCAGAAGGAGATGGTTGCACACCTGAGTTAAGGTTTCCAGTAGTATTTATTATTCATTGTCCAAGCTTTACTTCATATAAAGCTCATATTGGAAATAAAACTTATTTTTAGATTAAAGCACTRTTTTTCAGTTTAGAATGAAAATGCAATTAATTTTTTTACAATTATATTAAAAACCTTAGAAAACCCCAAATATTTTTCTTTTGGAGTTACTGATCTTGTCAAAAAAATACTATTTTAAGGAACATGTCAGTAAAATGCTAATATTGAATTAGAAGTTTCCCTGGTGGTAACTCAATTGGATGAAATCCAATGCATTTTTAGGCAACATAAAGACTGAAAAGTATAAAAATCAGCCAGCTATTTCATGGAAAGCCTGCTGTCTTTGCAGGTGATAGCAGACCTTCCAAAAAGTCTAACTGAATCTGGACTGAAAATTTTAAATCCAAACACACTTGGTAAAATTTGGGAATGCAATCACTATAGAATAAGTAATAGAATAATCAGTCCAAATAAGAAAAAAAAAAAAAAACCTTAACAAAATAAAATAATCTCAAACAAAATCAAACCAAACATTCTAAACATTTTCAGACATGTGTTTAAAGTCTAGAATACATACTTACTGGACAACTGAGAATACCTAAATTCTATACATAYTAGATAGGATTAGAGTATGTATAGAAAGCAAACAAAAACATATGCAGCTTATTGTTAGTGTTTTAATTAACTTGGAGTTTTCTTAAAATCAATTAAAAATAAATTATTAAAGACCCCTGGATGTGACAGGCATCTGCTAATTTTCACMAGAATAATTAATGAATGTTGCCATGAAATTCAATACTTTCAGTTACCTGGGTAAAACTCWGAACTTCTGAAGTCAATAGCCAACTTAATAACTCTGCAAGCCTTTTAGGTAATTAAACCAGTTTTATCTTGGATTTGTACCTCCTCTCTGGATTTCCTGGTGACACCTAAGACAAATTCTTWGGTAGCTTTCCCCAGATTTATGTCCAGCTGTACCAGTTTAGTATGACTTCCCAGTCCCTATAAAGATATGACTTCAATATGACTTCATTCCTCTTCCATTCTCTCCATCAGGAAATCATTGAGGATCTATCTTCCCAACTTGAGCAACTATTTCATGGAACAAGTCAGGCCTTAAGTTTCTTTTAGTCTAAATATGGCATTTACCCCTTTATGGAAAATAGAAGATCAGAGTGGGGGCAAAGTGTCTCAACATGATGGGATGGAATTTGTCTCAGCAATTTGTAAGTGAAAACAAATTGAGGGTTGCAGCTGCAGGAAGCTGGAGGGTTGAGCTAGCAGGACTCACAAAGTTGGGTAAAGGCAAATGCAATGTCTTGTGCCTGGGATGGATTAAGTCYAGCCTTAAGTCTTGGGTACCAGGTCACTAGGAAACAGCTCTGTTGAAAACTACATGGGGGCCAAGCAGTCAATATTTTGGACATGTGTCAGCCTTTTGGTGATGAAGATTAATCATATACTGGRCTGCATGACCAAGAACACATGCAAAGACTGGAAGGAAATGTTTTTTCTGACTATATTCAGYACTCACAAAGCTGCACCTGGAAAACTGCATCCAGTTTGGGGGTCACAATGCAATAAAGACATTGAAAAACTGCGCCAGTTCCAGAGGACAATCCCCAAGATGGGTAGAGGGCTGGAGGACATAATAAATGAGAATAAGTTGAGGAGATMAGGTTTATTTGATCTGGAAAAGAGAAAATTAAAATACATTAACATTATTTTCGAAAATTTTATGGGAGCTGTGAAGAGGCAGAGACAGACTCTACTTGGAGATACTCAGCAAAAAGCCAAGAGACTGCAAGTGAAGTTTTGAATCAATAAAAGGGGAAAAAAAATCACTAGAAAGAGGTTCAGACCTTTCTTTTGACAGTTAGACTGCAGAGGTTGTGGAATCCCCATCCTTGGAAACAATTGAAATTCAAAAAGGCACTGAGCAACCTAAGCTGTGGTCCGATTTTGGGCACAGAACTGGACCAAATGATCTCCACAGGTTCTCTACAATCTGGATTGTGCTGTTCCTCTAAGGAAAACACCTGGACGCACACGTGGCCTCACAAAGACACATACCAATCACATTACCACAGGATGTCTCAAACACASACAAAACAGTGTCAAATTATTATCAGCTGGTTTTATTTAAGACATGTTCATCTTATTCTCGAAATCATGTCAGTGACATGATAAATACTTAACCTGATGCTTCTTCATCAGAGTATTTCCCAAGGAGGAAAATGTTACAACCCTTGCACCCTGAATGAAATGAGCTTGATCCATAAATGCCTTGTGTCCTGCAGAGCCGTATATGTTGCTGCAAAAAAATATTTATTGCCTCTATTTCTTATGTAGAATGTTTTGAAATTTTATTTACATTTAAGTTAAAAAAAACATAAATGCTAATGTATATAAAAATAGGGGAAAGTTGGGAGTACTTGACAGTAAGCAATTAGGATTTTATGTCTTGCAGTTCTCATTTTCATATTAATCTTTCTGTTTGATGCCACTTTCTTCTCCTCCTAAATTATTTTCAAATGAARAACTGTTTAGAATCAAATATTATTTCTGTAAACTTAATTAAATAATTCTGAGCAGCCCCAGGTTGTTGTATCTAAATTTGCAAGCAGCTTATCTGCTCCTCAATAACAAGTTTAGAAATTTGAGATGATGAGGAGCTTCTTTTCAAAAGCACAGGTCTTCCACAAAAGAAAAAAAMMAAAMCCACAAACAAACAAACAAAGCAAAACAAACCAACAAAAAAATCAATACTGAATATTTGTCAGCACTACATCCAGTACTGATGATGCATATGTGAGAATAAGAGTTCTGCTCCTGGTCCCCACTTCAATAGATCTGRGGATTTAGTTCTCTGATGGCTGCTATGTTAATATTCAATTTTTTAATGCASACAACCACCTACAACTATTAGAATRCAAAATGAATRCAAAATACTACAACCTSTAGGAAATATAGAATCCTGATTTTTGTGACTAAGAAATAATACATGAAAGGAAAAACATATTTTCTTTAATGAAAATCTAAAAATAATATTTTAACTGCAAAATTATTTTCTAACAAAAAAACCTGTTTTACTAATATTCCTAAATGAAAAAACATCCACATCCAGAATTATAATAAGCTTTTTCATGCATGTTTTTAYTGACTTCATAACAAACATCCCTATGAACTGCTTTACTCTTAAGGTTATAATTAATTTTATAGAAACCAATTTTATTTAAGCACGGCACATTGTCATTCAAAAAGGCAACTGTCAAAAGAGTACCTTTTAGAGCAACTATTTTGAAGTCTTTATTCTTCATGATGAAACAGGAGAATTGCTTACTATYGAGGGGGAGGGAGGAATGGATACATTCTATTTGTAGTGTTTTTCAAGGAAAATACCAACTCTGGTCTTCCCTGGTTATTAATCACATCAGAGWGATGTATTGTAAGAGAGAATGCATAGTGCTGTGTTAAATATATCTTGTCTAAGGGGTTTGTTGTTACTTCATTTATAAATATTTTCTTTCTYCAAAGTGATAAATAAACAAAGATAAAATTCAGTTTGAAACATGCAGTGAAAAGAACTTTCTCCTCCTAGCTGTATGCACAATTTTTGAGTAGAGGTCTGGGGGAATTTTTTTAACCTTTKTTTTGTCATAAGCAGTTTGACTGATACTACTCCATTACAGAGAATAAAGGCTGTGCTGGTGGAGGTACAGCATTCAGAGACCACAAGGGAGTACCCAACCTTAACATTGAAACTGGGCATGCTCAAACCAGGTCTGAAAGGCACAACTGTGTTTAAGTCCATGCAGACCTCACATATCATTATTTCTAAGCCTTATAYCCATGTTTCTATGAAGGAGATAAACTGAATTTTTAAGCATAAGTAGGTTAAGTCCTCTRTTGTTGATTAAACCCTCCCAGTTTTTATGAGTTATAAAGGTGAAGAAGAAAAGAAAAAAAATTTGTTCCCTTCTTCCTCAGTTGCTTATTAAAAACCAAGCAGAAATTACTTTGTTCCCCAGCACCTCCTGGACAAGGTAGGAAAGTTGGGATTCTGTTGATGATTGAAAAGGTTTTTGGTGGATGCAGTAATTCCAKAGGGCAGTTGTTGACTGATTTGCCATTGTTCACTGAACTGTAAGGCAGCAGTGAATGRCACTGGCTATGTKASTGTAACAAACAGACCCATTTGATGTAGCAGCAGTGAATATTGCATGAGGCTGATCATTAATGGCTCTTTTCAGTTCACACTGGCAGAACTGTGACAGAGCTCACACAGTTCAGCTAGGTATTAGACAGTTCTCACATCACTTGTCCATCTAATCAGATTCATTTAAAAGCCAGAATTTTTAATTTCTGCTTGTATTTTGTAAAGCTGCRTGTTTTGAGCTAACACATGACAAACACTGTTACAGATCTGAATTGCTGCAGATTAAATGTGCATATTTCATTTTGTTTTTCAATACATTTTTCTGGCTGAATAAAGAAAAAAAATTATGAGAGAATAATCTCTCCAGCAAATGCACTCTAGAGTCCACACTGATGTGTAAATATGGAAAAAGATAGCTTGAATTGGTATTTTCCTCATATTCAGAAATTAAATTACATCTAATATTACACTGCAATGGGAAATATTCTGATAGTTTAATTTTACCTTTTTTTTCTTCAAGAGAAGAAATAAGTAGTGAAATATTTTTGCCAACAGCAATCAAAATAAAATAAAATTAACTTCTTTTTACATCAGGATTGCCAAAATATTTGAGAAGCCTTGTTGGCTTGGGTTCAMTAAGAAGGTTCAGCTGGGTTGGACATTAGCCTAATATTCCAGGAACTATTATTTRAAAATGGGAATATGGGTTTAGATCATGTTTGTCTGAAGAGGCAATTGATCCCAGGCTAAAAAAATATCTTTCTTCCTGCAGCACAGAGACACTGAAGCAAAATGCAATGACTTTGCAGCATTTTTCTAAGTCATGSTGAAATTGAAGGGGATATACTCCTTTTGGATAGGGTAGAGTTAATTTTCTTCACAGCAATTGTACGGACATGGCTAAGCACCAGCCTGCTGATGGAAARCAGTGAATGAGTTCTATATTTTGCTCACATGTGCTTTTTTTTTGCTTTGCTTACATGACTGTTTTTATCTCAACTCAAGAGTTTTCTCACTTCTCTTTCAATTCTCAACACAACCATTTGAAGGGAAGTGAGTAAGCACTTTTGTGGGGYTTAGCTGTTACTGGAGTTAAGGTGCAAAAGTGGTAAAGTGAGTACCTTGYTTGACATGCCTGGATGCCTCAGTATCATTATCTAACTCTAGGCATTTGAGAATTTTCAGAAAAAACATGGAGGTGGATTTGTGACTTTGMATCTCCAGCAGAAATTATAACTGTCTTGAAATAAAGGCATTAAAAGCTACCTAAGTCAGATTTCTATCTGCCAAATTTCATTCTGCATAAAAGAAGTTGAAGTTAAAATGTATCTTTTTTTTTGTAATAAAAATACAGCACTGAGAGAAATGTAACTAATTGCTCCTACTTGCCCTCTTATGTATTTTGGTCCCGTTGTCTTGGGTTGTAGTCGTACCGTCTCTTGGGGTGAGAACGTGCAACTGCCTCCAACTCCTTTCTCATATCTGTTCATTATCATGCCCTCAAAACACTTGTAGACAGTTTGTTTCTGTCAAAATTATCTATTATCCTAGGTAGCTACATATAGTCTTTGCAAAGCCCCCTCCAATGACAGCTAATAGCTTGGTTTGAAAGTGTCGTTTCCTGCTATACAGAACCTTCCATTTGCCCTCTCCATCACTGTTAGAAACTTTTTCAAAGGGAGCCCTGAAGTGTAAATGTTCTTTGTGAACATTAAAATGTCATTTCAGTGCTTGTCTGTGTATTATTGATTTCATCTAACAAGTAGGTGAAAGTCTCCAGGGACCAGAGCTGTGTAATTGCTGCTGTGACACAGCCAACTAACACCACTCTGGCCAGGAGCTTTTTGATCATAATCAATACCAAATCTGATTCTTTCATGCTCACATTTCCTTGTATAAAATGTGGTCATGGATGGCATCAAACTGGCAGGTGATATTATTTCCACTTTGACAGTCACACCCTCATATCACCTCATTAGGAAGTTTGAAATTTGAAGTGACATGTGCCTATTTTCCTTTCTATCAGCCACAGTTTTTTAATTCTGTGAAAGCTTTGTCTTTTACCCTGCATGTTGCCTGATGTCCTAAATTGATTTAATTTTCAATTTCAGGAAATTCTGCATGTGCCCATTTCCTGTTTATAAACAATGACAGAAAGCAGTAAAACAGTAAAAACAGTGAGAATTTGACATCTTTTTGCAACAAGTAACAAATTAGGGACTATTTCATTTCTACTACACTGAGTGGTAATCGACATTAAATACAGATATATATTTGGGGGASTAGTAAGAGGGTGCTCATGAAACAATATTTCCTTAGAAATTAAAGAGTGAAGATAATGAGGTTCCCAAACATTTTTTCCAGAACAGAGATTGGAGTAAATGTGATATTTATGTGAGACAAATTAAACCAATTTTTTTCTCAGTGAATATCTGCTAAAAYGTTTGCATGTATTCAAAAAAATATTTTTTTCTTCAGTGTCACATTATGTGTCCTGAGTCAAATTTGAATTTCAGGCAAACACATTTGTTTCCATGCATGCTCTTTGAAGGAAGGTTATGTCCCTGAAAAAAAAAGTAGTGAAATGAACCCATGATGTCTTGCCATTCCAGTATCTATCAAAAAGACAAAGACTGAAAAAACAACATGGTAGGACATAYGACCAAGCAAATTCTAAGTTTTGATCTAAAGCACTCATGACAGATTGGCTGACAGACCATGACCTTWGTCTCTGGATTCAGCCTGGACATATCTAATGTTGAATCCTAAAGTTGGGATTAAATTTAACTCACACTCAGCCCTCACTGGAGTCAGTGGAGAATGAWGAAAATTTGTGTTGCTCCAGATACCCATGACTTTTGACTGTCTTGACTGCTAAAGGAGCCTACCTTGACATTTACCCTATATCAGAGAAGGATGGCTGAACCTGGGCTTTTCCATCACACCAGCTGCAAATTTGGCAGTGGTGCGGACACATGCTGTCTGTATTTCAGCTTTGAAAGGATTATCTAAGGTTACAAAACTAAAAGTAGCAGTGAATACACTCCTTCCTTCACCACACTTTACTTCACAGACATGAAAAGTAACATGCAAAAGATAGATACAGCTTACAGCATTGCATTTAGAAAAAACAAAAATGTTCCTTCCTGCTACATTGCAACACTCCATGTAGGCTATCAAAGTGAGAAGAAAATTATGTGACTTCTATCTTCTTTTTGACAGATAAGCTTACAAATCATCTTTTGATTTCTTGATTTTTTTACTGAGGGCTCATTAGGTACTCTTATTGCACATTTCATTACATGGCTGAGCAAGAATTAACACTTCTAAAAYTAGAAAAACTCAAATTCTCACAAGGAGAAGGACATTTTTTTAAGATTAGATAAACATCCTTCTAAAATAGTGTGCCTTTTGTCAGCAATGTGAGGATCTGAACAAGAGGCCCCTRTTTTCAAGTTTGGAACTTCCATTTTTTTCATTCTCTGTGTTTTATGACTCAAAGTCTGGCAAGATGCTGGGTTTGTATAAGAGTGCAGAAGGAGACAATATTTAACCTAGTAATGGTATGTCTCCAATAATCTAATGTCCCATTTAAAACTGAACTTCTTGAACAGGTGATGGACATTCCTGCAAACAGAGTATCCTACCTGTGATGCACTTATTTCTGTTTAAAAAGAACAAAGAACAAGAAAAGGGAATTTGGATAATTTCTTCAACAAATTCCAAGAGTCTGACACAATTGTGCATGTACTTTTATCTATAAAACAATGAAATTACAATTTCAGCATGTCAAGGTTCCAACATTACAGATGCTAACAGTGCTTTGCTGTATCACAGAATCATAGAATATGCTGAAGAACCATGAAGTCCAACCCCTGGTCCTGCACAGGACCATCCCCTAGAGTCACTCCATGTGCCCGAGGGTGCTGTCCAAATGCTTCTTGAGCTCTGTCAGGGATGGTGTTGTGACCACATCCCTTGGGAGCCTGTGCTCAATGTTCATAGGTCTAGGAGAACATGATAGTGCTGAAAGTAATTTCTAATATTTAAAATTCAATAAACATCCAGGCTTAGAAGGACCTGGTTGCAATTCTTTTCTTTGAATCAGTTCTACCTTCTGTCTTAGCATTTCTTTGTTCAGTATCAGTTAGTGGGAGAAGTAACTGCATTGTCTCCTCTTCCCAAAAACTCTGGGGAAAGTGGCTCAAAAACTTCAAACTATGTATTGCATTCTTCCAAACTAACTCATTCAGCAATGCAATGTTGCTCATAATTGAGTGCTATTTAGTGCATTAATTCCATTGGGGATTGCTGATAATTATACCCCAGTGTGATTTCCTCAAAGATATCATACAGACCCTTGATAAACAGCTGAGGAGAAAAATCAGGGGATTAAGTGTAATTATAGCAAAGTGGTTTGCTATTAAAATAATTGAATAAAAAGTAATTGGATTATGTATGATCTTCAGCAGCTCCTAGAATTTAAACATTAATTAAATTATCATACTTCTCATTCAAAAATGGAGGGGTTGAATATTAGTTATTTTGACACTACCAAAGCAGTAGAAACAAAATACAAAACATTTGTGCTGTATGTAATGCTCTCAGTTACTATTGTACAGAAACAAAGGCCTACTTTGGTAATGCTGGATTTCTTTTCATTTACATTCTGTTTAACTATTGCTCCCCAATGGAAAAATTCATGATAACTGGCAAGAGATCTTGTCAAACAGTTAACAATATAACATCCAATAAAAACAGCCTGATTTTGTCTGAAAGTTTTACAAATGGAAATATACATTATTTCTTAATGGAAATTATATTAATGTAGAAAAAARATTTAAAATATGCTTGCTTTCCCATATTATTAGACCTACCTTGAATATACTATGTATAAAATACTATTATTTTTCTGTGTATCATTAATAAAAGGTATATATTTGTRATTCATTTTCCCCAATGAAATATTTCTTGGAGGAATGAATAAATGCTTTTTTAATGTTAAATTTACATGGAGGCTAGAAGATAAATATGTCATTTAAAAATAATCCCTTTAAACACAATCAAATTTTTTTTTTATTCAAAGTAAGATAAATTTTAAGCAAAAATCTATTTTCCCCTATATACAATGAAATAATAATAATAATAATAATAATAATAATAATAATAATAATAATAATAACAACAACAATAACAATAATAATAATAGCAATGTGATTGTATCATTAGTTCAAATGAAATAATCCAACAGAAATGAAACAAAAATCTCAAAGAAAGATTTAACTTGAACATTCAGAGGAGCAAATATTTTGTGCCCATATCAAGTTGTCTATATGTTTATGGGTACTGAGGGTTGCACACATCATGGTCRTTCTTTAGGGGTTCTTGTGACATTTAGGGGCTCTTGTGCCATTCTTTATGGCTACCCCTAACTGCCAAAGTGTGCTTGCAGTGGGTCATTCTAAAAGGATCATAACTTCAGAAAATACTGTCTACCTTTCATGAAGACTCAGGTTTTTTTACATTATGGAAGCTCTATATTCTGATGTATAATCAATAAAGGCAAGGGTAAAAGGTAATATTGTAGATGACTCTGTCTAGCACAATGAGACAGGGCCATCGAGGTACTGGAAAAAAAGAATAAAAGCTAGAACACATTCAAAGCATTGTTCAAAATGAACATGTTGTGACCTCTGTATCTGTGAAAGTCTCTAATGATATAATGAACTGTCTTGGCTGAAACAGTAAATAAAATTTGATGGAAAGTAAGACATAACTGGGAGTGGAGGCAATCAAGATCTTTGGATTAAATTTTTTTTTCATTGTCTCTGCCTTATTCTGAGCAGAAAATGCTCTGTGAGGTGGACTCCTGGTGTTTTAACTGGAAGTGAGGCTGCTGAACCCAAYTACTTTCAATAGGAGTCAGCTGCCTACCATTGAAAATAATTTTAATTAATCTAAAAGAAAACCTACTATATTCAAAGCACTCAGGCTCACATTCYAAGCTCTGGTGAAGAAATAACCAGTCCACCATAAATCTACCAACATTTGCATTACGTCTATTAAAAAAAATTTTAAAAAATTAAATGAAAATGTCAGTTTAGGTTACATAATGAACGCAAATATTTCATTCACTTTACCCTTAATTTGCCTTCGTTGATCCATATTTTTTCTGTTAACATCTCTTTGGCAATTTCAGCACTGTAAGCCCAATATTTAGAACTTATCATCAGGCTGAAAGAATCATCYACAGCAGTTGTCCTAACAAGGAGGACAGGGCACACCAAGCATGTRTGCATGATGTGGTGTTCTAACAAGGTTAAACTGCCTAAACTGTTAGCCTGGATTATTCATACAYTTAAATGCATTGCAAAAAATATTTTACAGATTAAAGTCTGTATGATCACTGTTAAGATATTTTGGTGTCATCTCCACATGTCGCTTCAAGTCCACCCACCTCCTTCCCACACTTTGTTATAGGCTGTTGATATCTGGGTGTTACTGACAGGTAACACTGTAAGTGTGGAAGTGGATGTACTCTGTAACTTGAGAACTATTAAAATCTTCATAAAAAACAGGTCATATAAAATACAGTTGAGATAAAAAACTGTGATTAAAGTCAAGTAAGACCCTAATAATAAGAAACTGAGATGACCACATACAATCAGTTCTGAGAAATTGAGCACTTAAACTGATTTAAGAATCAATCAAGTTTACTACAAAGATATAAGACATGAGATTTCTCATTGCATGATACATAGAAAGTTCATTTTATAGGAGTAAATGTTTCAAACGGAAGTAAAAAAAGAGTTAATTTTCCTACAATATTTACCTGTAGTCTTTGGTAACATAATTGAGGGGGGTCAAATTGGGCATTTTCTCTAGAGTCAAATTTGTCTAACATTTCTAACATGGTCAATAAGATTTCAAAGTTTATGCCACACTCATGTGGAAGTGCATGTAATGAGACACCCAAACTATCAAAAGCCCATTAAACCAATTTGTCAAGCAGAGCTTTTGAGAATGCCACAACAGTCCAACTGAGATAGTATTAAAAAAATGCATTAGCTTTTCAGAAGCATATTTGAAATACAAGGTAAGACCCACTCAGGATGTCTCAGAGACCAGAAGAATTAAGTGTTACTTTGAAGATTTATTCAGGAATGAACCAAGAATAAAAACAACACACCTGGGTAACACTGAATTCTTACAGGTGTCAGACATCATACATCAAAGTGATTTCCAAAAGTAGGTACAGTTGCAAGATTTTTAGAGACTTATGGAAGTACTTCAGGTCTGACTGAGTTCAACTCTTAAAAACTTTTTTGCTGGCTGTGTTTTGATGTTTATTAAATAAATCTTCAAATATCATCCCATCATATTAGGATTGTCATTAGAACATGATGCAGGATATTTGATCTCTAACCACCAATGATGATCATATTTAACTTTTAAAACATTTCTTCACTATCCTCTACAATATTCTGTCTATATGCCGGGGAGGTTAAAACACACAGAAAGATTATATATTTAGCCAGAAAGTCAGAAAGTGATGGTTACACATGAAATCTTGTGTCCATGTATGAACAGCAGTTGTCAGCTTCTGTTTGGAAGTGTTTTTTCTATGGAAGACTGTAAGAATAACAAACGAACTTTTCTGCATTGCTCTGGAATTAAAATATGTAACAATATCACAATTATAAAAGACATCTGGAAAAGGGGGTAGATTAGAAAATGAACAAGCAACTACAATACATAATTCTGAATTCTTATATGTTCTTCATGATGAACTATAAATATTTATATGATTTCCATTACTTTATTTAATATATCATATATTTTGATAATTTAGATAAACTGGCTTTGAGAACTGTGACCTTGCTGAGCTTGTAGCAACCTTTACAGTTGAGTTATCACCTCTTGAAAAATGACATTATAATGAAACTGCTGACACAACCTTTACTATAGCAATGCTACTGTAAGGAAATTTATAACAGACTATCAAGCCTCTAGGATATCTCAGGTACTGTCATCTCTGATACATTTCTTGATACCAAAATTATCAAAAGAGTAACAATTAAGATGCTTATATTATTGTAATAGGTTAACAAAGCAATGCTGGAAAAACAATGAAGCAATTTAATTTTTAGCATATTTTTTCTGTTTCTTTGGGAAATACAAAATTATATAATTATTCTGGAAAAGAAAAGATAAGAATTGAACTAAGGAATGGTGATCCTTGAAGACTACAATTATCATTACCTCTTATTCCCAGCAAATGTGTCGTGGCTTAACATACCAAACCACCAATAGGATCTTTAAAAAATAAAAAATCAAAGACACATATAATAATGAATTTTGGCTTAAAATATAATAAGTACCAGTGTAAAAAGGAGGAAAATGTTAATCATATGGTGATAGCCCATATGATATCCCAGTTACTTCACAGACCAATATTTGGCATTGCAGGATCAGCACTTTTGCAAGGTTGTATTTGTTGATGAACTCTGAAGACATATCCTCAAAGGCATGTCCTTGTCACAGACATTCAGGTTGAATATTCTGGAGACACTGCTGAACTTGATATAATATCCTGAAAGGTCCACAAAATTCAACCTTCAATGTTTCTTTGATTTTATAACAGATCCCCACAAACTACAATCAAGAAATACTATTGCATTTTCTGAAATGCTTTGTCTTGTCCCATATTCTGTGGTTTTGTAAAAGGATACAGCTTTTAATCTGGTTATGTTGCATGTTTTGAGTGTGATGTGACGGTGTCTGCCCCATGAAGCTGCCAAGTATCAAGTAACTGTCCTATAATTTGTGAACTAATACAGCATATTTCCATTCCTCATTACACAAACCTTATCAAATTCCTAACCCTTCAGTAGATCCTGAGGGGAAAAAAAAACAAGAACTGCATAAAAGAAGATTGTATGTAACATGGTTATCTTTTTTCTTTGATAAATCAATTTATACAAAGTTGAAAGCCATCATATTAGCAAATGATAAACATTATCATGCCTAGAAGGTAAGAAAATAGTAAGAATGTCAATATCATAGGAATAAAAAATGAAAAAGCAAAAACATTTTCTCAAAAAGTATTGAGACAAGATGCATCATGTGAAATCTGAGTACTGGCAAATATAGAGGTGTAAGATCTAAAGTTTTGCTCATTGGTATTCTGCCTGTTTAAAGATGAGATAAAGTGACTTTTTCAACTAATGTATTTCAAGATGTAGCTGAGAGATCACTGCAAAGTTGAAAGTTCAATAATCAAAAACAAGTTTTGTAACTGAAGAAACATTCAGAAAAAGAGACTTCCTCTTGTTTGTCCCCATGGTGAATGCTTAAGTTCACATTTGGTAGAAACACTACAGTAGATAAGTGTTATATTTGACTTTTTGCAGTCCCTGGGGACACATCTGTATTCCCAGGCATGAAGAAAGAAAAGACAGAAGCCATCTCTGATCCAGAAGTCATTTACAAAATGCTACTTCACTAGAAACACTGGTGCRCTAATAATTTCTAGAATGGTCATGTGGGGACCCATTCTGTTTCAGCTCAGAGCATGAATAGCTCTAGCTAGCAACCTTCACACCCTGTAGACATCCAGGGAGAGGGTGATTGACCTTGGATGATTCGCCATTCACAGCCTTTTCTACACTACTGTAAGAACAGATGACATTTTCTGTCCAGAGAAGGGTTGAATGTGTGAGGGTGAGAACCCAGCTTCAAGAACACAGACTCTCCTTCCCAATGAAAGAGATGATAGGGCCTCTGTAGATTGAAACACAGTCTGTGAAAGCAATACAGTTCTATCATCTGTTTCAGGGAAAGGGTTGTTTGGGGGTTTTTTTGGGGGGTGGGTGGTATTTTTTCTTGGTTTATTTATTTGTTTTTAATGTTCTCTCCTTCTCTATGTAAAGGAAAAAACACCTCGAATACGAATAATGAGAACAGGCAAGTAAGCCATTACTGATGGTGAGTTTAGATAAGCATTTATCCATTTGGAATTATTCTGCTGCTGACATCTGGTTGAAGGACTATCTAAGAGTTTGCAGGGAAAAATCTTTTATGTCTAGCATTGAGTGATTCTTAGTCTATACTGCTACAAAGAGAAACACAACTGCAATCTTATTTCTGAGTCTTTGTCATTTATACAAATTTATCTGTCCTGTTTAACCCTCCTCCAAAAGATTTGAGAATACAGACAATAACAGTAGCCTATTGAAGAACATTTCTGAAGTTCTGAGTTGAGTAGACATAATTTGACTTTTTTTYCTCATTTAGCAAACACTCTCATGCAACAAAACATCAGCTTTATGAAAGARGCCCTGACATTTAAAGTGCATTTAGTCATTATTGTGTGCATATTAAAATATCTTTCTAGTTTTTGTTTAGTAACCACACGTTTTCATGGACCCTAACATGGGCAAGCCAAGAGTAAAGGTCCTGTCAAGTAAGAGTAACTCAACAGCTTTCTGTATGTCCATGCTTACTTTTTCTCTCTACCTCCTCAGACAAATTGACCTGAGGCATTAGAACCAGCTTCTATTTTGTTTGCAGAGATGGGTCAGAGGAATTCTGTAACAGACTGCCTGAAAGCAAGACTTGGCCCTTGGTATAGTAGAGCTGAAAAAAAGGGAATAGTTAAGTGCCACTGCAGACCTCCCAGTGCCTTTGTAAGAGTCTGATAGTTTCCATACCCTGAAAATGCTCAGGGACTGACAACTTCATTGATGATGCTGACTGTCACACAGTGCACTAGGAGTCTCCATCTGAGTTACATTAAAAAGAAGGAAAAAAAGTCATATTCATAATTTATGTGAGCAATATTATTATTCACAATAAAGTTATTTGATAGAAATACATACAGCTTCCATATAGAAAAGGAGACCTGGTAATTATTCCTTTTCAATGTTCACAGTCTTCTCTATAAAAAGGGAATGGAATGACCCAGATATAAACTGAAATATTTATGTGGTAGCTACCTGCGACTAACTGGTAGGTACAAATGAAGAAAACTAATGTATGTCTGTGTACAGATCAGTATTTTTTTCTCTCTACACAGCAAAACTTTAATAATATTTTATAATAGAAAAACTATATATATAATATATTATTCCAAAGATAATTAAACAGAGCAAAGTCTGAATAAAATGCATTGCAGCATTAGCAGTAGGACAATAACTGTAATCTGAATAGAAATATTTAAGATGGTGAAGATAAATATGAGGTCAGCTTAAAAATTCAATCCTCATTATGCTGTTCCAGACTCTATGTCAAGATTTTGACTACCTGTCTGTCTGTCACTCTCCTTCCTCAATGACTACTGTTAACCCATTGAAAACAAAAAGAAAGGCATTTATATCCTGAAAGGTATTAAAATCTCATAGTTGTGTTTCACAGCACAGTGAATGAAATGCGGAGTTAGTTTTTTAAACCTCCTGGTTGGTGTAGCTAGTCAATAGAATAAGTTTTTATTTGTTACTAGAGATTGTAGATTGTGTTATTTTTAGATAATCAGCTGAGCAGGAAAAGAAAATATGTCTTCTCTGAAGGTTACGTGATTCAGCTGGAGAAGATCCCTCCTGGAAGAAATTACTCTTTCCCTGTAAGCAATGAAAACTGAGAACACACAAGCCAGAATTCTCCAGCACAACCTGGACTAAAAGACTCCAAGAACTCGAAGGGCAGAGAGAGGACATATTGTCTAACCAACACTAACAGAAGAGTGATTTTTCAAAAATTCAGATGTGATTGCAAAATGGTTGCAACCATTTTCAAGACCTTTTCAAGGATGTGGTAGGACAAGAAATTATTTTTTTTTCCAAAGCCTTACTACCTTGTCACAGCCTTTAAATTACGCACATTCATAAGGTTTTTCTCATATAGATTGTGTTAAATTAAATTGTGTTAAATTAAATGTATTCTAACCTCTAACTCCTTTCAGTGTTCTCAGTGTGTCCCAAAAAGGTGACTATGGTAGCAGTCTGAATGAAATCCCACAGAAAAGATAGTTTGGAAGCTTTACAAACAATACATTTCAAATTACTGGACCTAATGTTGCAGAAGGATTTGTCAACTATGTCCTGGCAGAACTGGCATGACATCTGGAAATTGTAAAATGCAACGCATCAGCTGGTCACAGACACACAGATTGTAAATAATTATGATAATTATCTTTCCTTCTAGAGCTGTGTTCATTTCTGCCTCGGGATTATTAGAACTACCAACAAGCAGGGAGTAAAACACCTCCACAAAATATGAAGAAGAGAAATCACACTGCCTGAAATAGGTTTAATAGCTCAGGTGGAAAAGTATGGTTAGCTGTACATGCACAAGGTTGTTTGTACTTCAGAAACAAATTTCATTCCAAATAGAATTGTTTCAGTGAAATAATAACCAGCATGACCCTGTAGGGTCTTTTCAGTGCCTTTGACAAGGTGGCAGGATTGATAACAATTCACCCTGAAGAAAGTTCCCTGCCTATAATTCCCTTCAAGGCGTCTCAGGGGAACTGTAGGGCTTCTATTTGAAGCTGTATCCAGAGGCAGTTCTTTTGGATAAAGATATGATGTTTTCACCAGCAGACATAGTGACAATATTTGAGTACCTTTTGAATTTTTTTTTATTTCCCAGATATAAGGCAAATATTATTATGATAAGATCTGATAAGCCATTTCTCTCAAGTTTTGAGTACAAATTGTTGATCATCTAATATCACATTCCTTTCTTCTAGAACCCAGAGGAATCTTTGTCACATTTTACTTCAGAAATATTCTTTTACATGAGCCAGAGATAGATGCTTTGAGTTATTTTTTGTTGCAATCAACCAATTTAAAAGACCTTTACAACTCAAATTCTGCTTCTAACTCTTCTTTAATTGTGAATCAGTTCTTCCTACCAAGACACAGGATTTCACACAAGCTTTATTTCCAAATACAATGCCCCTTGTTCATTCAATCTCATGACCTGACATTGCCATTAGGCTGCCACCCTTTTTCTGCAGTTCCCCTTTTAACTCATATCATTCAGTGTATTGACACTACCCTTCACCCTTGGAATCACTTGCAAATTCCAGGCCTTAAGCTTCTGAGGAATTTACTGCAGCTTAACTTTGCCTGGTACGCAGTAGCTATATTCATTTGTACATATTTTTGCATGCAGCCACACAAGTTAAGGCATTTAAGAAGCAGTAGTAGTAATGTTGTTTGATCCATTTTCTTTGTTAAATTGAGACACTTTACTCCCCACTGTTAGGGATCTAAACCTGTATACATATATGCTTGCTTGATGTATGATGAACTTCTTAGCATAAAAAATGGATCAAAATGTTATCCTTTATTAATGTATTTGAATTAAGTACATAATSACCTTACCCACCTCATTTGAATGGTATCCTGTATCTCGCCTCCAGACTCATTCAGATTTTGAATCCTCAAGAACTCATTGCCATTTTCATTTTGATGACCACAACCAGGATCTAACATTTCTGGTTGTGGCCTCTGTCTGTTGATTGTCTGAACTAGATCTAAAAAAGAGCCATAAATTCGACATCAGGACTTGTAGAAACATGAGACCAAGGATCCCTGTGCTATGGATAGTATGATGATAATTCATGGCTTATCTGGCTTCTGACCTGCTATTGTACATTCCTGTCTGTTGCTTACAGATAAGCATAATGCAAACTTATTTGTTAACCTCCATACCTTCCTGACAAATTTTGGCTTGTAGAAAAATAAAGTCATTCCTTTTAACTCTTCCCACTCCTGTACTCTCATTAGCATTCTTATCCCTTTTGCTGTGTTATGCTAAAGAGGTTCCCTGCCATGTCTCTGACAAGAAATGTARTGCTGCATTAAATTTTACATTAAATCATTTAATGCATGGCTTCAATATGCTACTTTGATTATGTGTATCAGAGGTTAAAATACAGAAGAAAAGGACAACATACACTGTACTAGATAACTTAAAAGGTTTTGCCTTCCATCTGACAGTGCATGCAACCATGATTAATAGGCAAGAAGCCTACGCAAGGTAAATAATATCCATTGTAGAAGGGTTTTTCTTAAGCAGAAAACCCCACAGTTTCAAATCTTAAAATATGAGGTGTGCATCTTTATTTATGAGGAGTATTAAAATAACCATTCCATACTTTTTCATCTATATGAACACGTGAAATTGCTAAGAACAATTGCATCATTAAGACAATGGAGAATTGTTGTAGAAATCCCACTTAAATTTCCCATGACCCTTCTTGCAAGAGTACAAAAAATCCTCTTTTCCTTGCAGGTAGAAGGAAAGTCCCCAAATGCACTTACACCTACAACATTTCAGCCCTATGACATAGCATGGAATGCAGGGTAAGTAATTTTTTTTCTTTTGTCTCTGAATTTGTGGAAAGCAGATTACAGTCTGCTTCATGGCTCAAGTTACCACTGAACTCATTCATTAAAAATACATTTTAAAACATTGATAATTAAGTCTAATTTTCAATATTATATGCCTCATAATTCCATCTCCATTTGAAAATTATTTAATAGGACACTGTTTAATAAGGTATACAATAAGTTTGCTTTGGTCTTGGCTACACATTCATTTTTTACATTCCTCTCACTAACTAGAGAACTTCATTCACGTAACTGTATTTACAGGGGAAAAGAGTCCTTACTGTTAATTAAATTTGCCACTTCTTGAGACTATTAATTAACTCGTGACCCACTTTGTGAATATCTGATGGCATTCATTGGTTTCCAAAAATAGCAAACACGTTATGCTTTGTGAGATTGGAAAGATGCATGAAATGTCATTACAAAAGTTGCCCACTGTCATAGTGTAATCAGAAGTATTTATGCAAAATATATTGCCTGAAAAATAAATACATAACTTTTATTATCCCAAGAAGGTCATTAGGTGTCATTACCATTGTTATCTGGAAATAGGGTCATCATTAACTTTCCACGTCTGGCAGCAGCTCTTTTGTTAGACACAATTTTTTTCAAATGCTATGATTAGGACACTGTTCTAGGCAAAATTTATGACTTTGACACATTTCCCAAGTTCTGTCTGAGCAGATATTCCTGGGGTTGGATTCAAAAATACTTTTTTGGTCAACAGGAATAAAGCAATGGCAGAAATGGAAGAGAAGAAAAAACCAAGGAAATCTTCATGCCATACCTATAATTATTACTTTGACTTGTGTAGACTGTGGATAGACATGAATATCAAAATATATTAAGAAAACTAAATCTCCCAGTGCTGGTCATGAAATAATTCAATTTATTTCAGTATCTCAAAGCACCTCATCACTTTGGAGTTGTATTGCCAAAGGAGCAACCTGTCTTAAGATCTTAATTTGGAGCAACTAACAGTCTATCCATTGAATCCATTGAAACAAGGATTTGCCTCTCAATCTTAGAGCTATAAATTACATCCCAATTTTAGAGACTATCTTCACATTTCAAGGCTTTAGGCTTAGCTCATAGACATGCCTTATGAACCCTTTATCTAGAGGGCAGGAGCAAAGAGGTGTTACAGAGTGGTCATGGATGTACTGAACATGACTGTGAAATAATTTAGAGATGGAAACAATCATTGGATCTCCTTTGGCAATGACTCAGGTCTTTTTGGTCTGATATTTTTAAAGAGGTAAGAGGCACGTAGCTGTGTTTTGTTCTCCATATCCATTTCTTCACATGCATGCCAACATTATCTGAGGAGATGATAATCTGGTTTTTACAACAAGAGTGTCTTTCTAATCCAGAGAGCAATAAATATTTAAAATTTAAAAAAAAAAAGTCAGAGCAGTGGCTGAGCAGTGGCTTTTCTACCTGAAAGAGTACACATTTTACAGAGAATCTTACATAAATTAGTAGAGAAAATAATTTTATAAATTTGTGATCTAGTCTTCTTGTGTTTTTCATTCCACTTGCTTCTTTTTAGAGGGCTTTTATCCCTTGGAGGTAATATCAGAATATACAATAAAATTATAATCAGCATATTTCTAGGCATGGTTGTTGCACTGTGGAATCTTGTACAAATCCATGAGTAGTAGCTAAATCTCAGCAGAAGTTGTTTTCTGAAAGACCTTACACTTCTTATTCACCCTTCAGAATGACACTATCTCAGCTCAGAAAGCTTATTCAAGCTGCTAAAGAGTTTAATGCTCTTCAGATTTTAGGTCAGATGTGCTAACATGCCATGACATGCTAGCTTTTATAAACCCAAAAATGTTTCTCAAGTATTTGCTAGCAGATTAACAAGTTACTCTAGTGTATGTCATCAAAATAATTATCTTGCAACCACTAGAGAAATTTGTCTAAGCTTGAACAGAGTGTCATTCTGTATCTTAAATTCCAAAATTAATGCTCCGTGTCTGAAAAACGAAAAGGGTCCTAGTGGCAATATCTCACACAACCCCATATCTATCATTGCATGTAGCAGTAGAGATTTTCAAATCAATTTATGGGAGTCATAAAATTCTTTCATTTTCTTAGTAAGAAATTCTAGACATAACGAAGGCAAGCTATTATTTCAGTAATTAAGAAATATTTTATGACAAAAATGGGAATTAGTTAATATTCTTTTCATATAGATGTGTTCACATGAAATTATGTAGATCTATACCCTTCTACTTTTTCTATAACCAAAGTCTTATAGCAGGTGTAATTCACCATTGCATTACAACAGTTCATAGTATTACAACATTTTGTGAACCAGTGTGTGATCTGTATTCAGTCAGTGTCAAATCATTGTCAAATCTGGTCTATCAGAGAAATTCTTCTTTAGGGATGTGTATCATTATTATGACATGGCTCTTATATTAATATTTAGTGACTAAGATATCCTTGCATGCATTGTGTGTATCCTGAAGCAGCTTGCAATATATGAGATAGACTAGGTCCTAGATGTCATTTACTGTAAAAAAAAATAAAAAAAAAAGAAATCAACTAGCAGGATTTGCAAGAGAGAAGCAAGGGATTTTTAACTTTTGTTCTTCAGATAGGAAATTTATCTGTAAATTAAATTTGACAAGTTGTTTAACTAAATTTCTTGGGACTCTGCAACCTCTCTGGGGAATGGCTGGCTGACCTCCCCACCCAAATGCATGCTGGCTCCATGCAAACCTATGTCCTTTGATGTCCCTTTGAGCTCTACTCCCCCTTCTCAACCTTTCTGTATGGAAAAATTAAAATCTCTCTCAGCTAAGTTTCTCCAAAGTCACAGAAAATGGTTGAATAGTGTGACAACAGCAAACTCTTCCTTGTAGATGCATTGATGGAATAATGGATTTTTCCTAATATTTCACATGAATATTGCACATGTTCATTTACCAAAGAAGTGGTATTCACACTGTAAGAAATTTAAATTTTTGTGAATATAATAAATGAATTATCTCCCAAATTATGTCCAAAACATGAGTGAAACATTTTCAATATTAATTCTGCCTTTTAAAATATAACATTGCTTTAAAGCCATCCTTAACAAAATAAAATTAAACATCAGGTAAGTTTTCATATAAAGTAAAACCAGTAACAGAAAAGTTTTCTTTGTTTTCCCCACATAAAGCCTTTCCTTTATTACTCTGTCTAGCCACTCAGGCCAAAAGAGAAGGGATGTAAGCCATTTTTCCCCCAGATTGTAGTATTCTTCACATCTAAACAGACAGAAAGTGCATAAACCCTTAATTTGCTTGGCAAAGTAGAAGAGAAAGAAGTATGATTGCAGCCAGTTTCTGTGTGGACATTGCTAGCAAATTGAGAAAAAAATTGAACAGGCACAGAAGTTGCTTTCCCTGCTGAATGACTGATCAGAGCAAGCCTGAGGTCTGCAGGAGGAATGACAATAGGCCCTGTGAATTTGATGTAGATTCCCTGCAAAGACATTCTGGGACTCTTGGCTCTAAACAAAGAGTTCCACAAATCCAAAGACATCTGCACTCCTTAGAGTTAAGTACACCAACAATAATGAATTGCTTTGCCTCATGGATCCATAAATATTTTCCACAAAAATAACGCTACTCTATGGTGCCTATAATGTACATAATGTGTCATGTACTATCTCCACAATATTGGGGAGCATAAGACAAGAAATGTGAAAAGTAGGTATTCTATTTACAGTATATTTCTGCTTCCAACAAATACCTATTTCCTGTCTCCTTAGGAAATAATGTTTGCCACCATTTCAATGTGATGTTAAGAAGATATTTTTCCTTTCATTCTTTCCACATTCATCAACAGGTTTGGTTGTTGCTGGGGGGTTTTCCCTGTTTTTAAGCCTATATCGTACAAAAATCATATCACATGCTGGTGATTAATAATGAGACACTTCATAGTGAAGCCTCCACGAAGCAGGAAATTGCACAAACAAGCAGAATTATCTGCCACCACATGATAAGATTTAAGTGTAAGAAGCTTCTTGTCAAATACAACAGCCAGAACGAGTAATAGATTAATCTTCCTAGCAGTAAAAGTAAGCTATAAACCATTGCCTTCTCTTACAATAAAAAAGGCTGTCCTTTTAAACACTGTGATGAAATGCAGTAAAAAAAAAAAAATGGTAGTGGGAGAACCAGTGATGTTTCTTTACTCAGACCACAGTGAACTGTGTTAATATGTTTAGTGTTCACTTCCTGTCAAGGTCAATTTAGTTGCGTTATTGTTTTATGAAAAATGCAGACAAAAAGGAACAAGCCACTCTCATGATTTCTGTAAACTTACTAATGTTTCAAAAATCTCTTTAATTCTGAGACCTGTAAGCAGCTTTGGCAAAAATTACTTGGTAAATTTTTCATTTAAGCTATTTAAATCTTTTTCTCTTCTGAATGGTCTAAAATATATTATCTTTACAAAAGAATTGGATTTTTATTGTTTAAGGGACACCTATTTTTAATTTGTTTCCCTTCAGAAATGCAAGCAATGATTTTCTTCAGTTCTTCAGAAAAACAAAATCCCCCAGTATTTTCTTAGGCCAAATAGTTCCTTTTAAACTCAGAATAATCCTTCTTGGACTACTTGCACTACTTCTTGTATTACTACTTATAACACATATATATATGTATATATATATATATATATATATATATATATATATATATATAAATATTTTTGTCCTATGATGTATTTAAAGAACTTTTCAGTGGTCATTTAATGAATATTTTCTCAAGGTATCTCCAATATGCACTTTAAAAGACACTGAAATATCACATAAGCACTAGAATGTATCTCAATTCCTTCTTATTTCATAAATATAATTTTTATTATCTCACAAGGTTTATTGATGACCTTATATCACTTATATTATTTGTATCATTATTCCTTGATATTACTGAAATATTAAGCTGCAAATTTTTTGTACAATTAACAAAAGGAAGCATTGACATACTGTAATTTAGATGCTGAAAATTCGAGTTTTAGGGAACATTTTGTAGCCTAGCCTGTTCCTTTGCATGCCAGAATAACTCCATAAGATATTCTGGATTTTGTATTAGAGGCAGGAAAAATTTTTCCTGGCTCTGGCAAAATGCTTGCTTCTAATTGATCTTTGCAAAATACAGGAAGTTTCCTAATTCAATTCTCCAGTATTGCAGAATACTGTCATTTTGTGAATAAGTATAAATAATGTATAAACTCAAACTGTTATAGACAGTGCAGTCTGAAGACTTGGGTGCCAGACTCGTATTCCTGGTAACTATTCACAACTTTCCTATGAATCTGCTGTGTGATGCTAAACAAGCTGCTTTCTTGTTTTCCTACTTCACATTAAAAACAAAAGGGCATGAGAAAACATCTACCCAATCTGAGAAAAATTTTGAAATCCCTGACTATTGGTTTCAAAATTAACTTGAACAGAGCAGAAGAACTGGGGAATGATTCTTTACCAGGACTTTACTGAACTTATAAAAGCTGGCTAAACCTCTGGGCAAGCTTTATTACCTATGCAGGTGTCAGACCTGCCCTCACAAGCACATAAATTCTGAGTGATACTTGAAGAGCTGTATGAGCTCTGAAGGGACATCCCAGAGACAGCATAGGAAGTTCTAGGTAAAAGGTTGGAATTACAACTGGAACAGAAATAAAATTGAAGTCTTATCAGAATTTAATTTGAATGTGTGCTTGTAAAATAGACTAGAATATAGACTAGAATGCGTGCTTATGAAATTGTACCAGTATGAACGTTTGGAAAGCTATGTATGCCATTATATTTTAATGTTGGATAGTGACATTTCTGGGAATATTTAAAGACCTTAAAAAAGTAAGTAGAAATTTCAATTATGAACTGTAATTGCAGATCATCAGATACTATCCCTTCTATTTGCATGACAAAGTTCCAAATAAAATCTTTTATACAATAAACAAGTGTTATTTAAAATCTTGTCAAACTTTTAAAACCTTCTGCAGATTAATAATCATAATTTTACTTACACGCTAAATTAATTTATTTCAAGCTTATATTTTTTTACAGCAGTATTGTTCTACAGTGTTGAACTCTATCTCCAACCATTGTTCCCAGTTAGCAGAGAACATTTAGGCTTATTTTCCTATTGCGGCATCATATGAGTTTTCAGTCCCCTTTGTGACATCACTTTGAAATGAACTTCTGGAATTAACTTTGCGCACTTTCTGAAGTTGACTTTCTCAGTTTTTAAACATTTACTACCTGTCACATAAAGAGGAGCTCAGGTGAGCTCTTATCAGTCCTTCCTGCAAAGCCATTGATGATTTCATCAATGTTTGCCTGGTAGCTCCTCACGCTTTTTCATGGCAGCTTTATAGCTTTATTTCCCTTTTTCATGGCAACTTTATAGTAGCCACATAACATCAGTCATCCTTCTCTATCCTATTCTATTGATGTATCCACAGTTACATATTTTTGGTTTAAAAGTTTTTTTGGCTTAAGGGTAAGTTTTTTTGGTTTTTTTTGTTTTGAACCTATTTGTTCACAGGTACTCGATCTTGCTCATCACATTGTTAAATTTTATCTCTTTCACAGGTTTTTCTGAGGTATTAGAGCTAGCAGCAAATACGTAGACAAGACTGTACTTAGTAGTGGAATATGTCCTGCTTGTTTCTTTATAATATCTACAAAGATGCCCAGAAGACTTCTCAGGCTTTCAGTGAAAAAATATGTATTTGGTCTCTAAGGGACAGACATTTCCTTGCAAGCACTTTTGGAAATTGTGGTTTTATAAGCCAGATAGAATTCTAGCAATTCGGAATGCCAGGGGAAAAAAAACTCAAAAAAACAAAAAAAACAAAAAACAAAACAAAACAAAACCCAAACAAACAAAAAAACCCAAAACCAAAACCTCCGAACTACTAACAAAACCCAACAAGCCAGCAAAAAACTCACAAACAAAAATGAACAAACAAACAAAAAAACCACAAAGAAAACCAAAACAGACCAAAACCAAAACCAAGGCACACATTCAACACATTTAGGTTCCAAGCTACTTAGAATTCCTAACAATCAATCTGAGACCGATGTTAGTTTGTGTTCTTAAGAACTTGTGAGCAGCATTCAGGGCTTTAGAAATGTACAGATGTGCAGTAAAATTGAGAGAAGGCTTATGTTATGCTACTATATTTTGTATACATTTTCTGAGCATCCAAAAATCACCATAATCTCCATGTAAAACAGGCGTTGTTTTGCATCCAATATACAACATCATTGACCCATATCAGGAACTGCATATCAGGAAAATAATATCTTCTTATTTCCACTTCTCCTTTCCTATACAGGAAAGAGGAATTAAAAGCAGGTCCCGTTTCCACTTTTTAATACTCTTGCAATATTCTCTTAGCCTGTCAAGGCAATAGTTTATCTGATTCCATTTCACATGTTCACATTTCTGGCTTCTCCTGTATGTCATTCCAGGGCATTCTAAGGAACATACATTGCTTCCACTATGCTTGAGCATTCTTGTTTGGAGTGGAAGCATAACTATGGCATCTTTTTCACACAAGTTTAAGAAAAGTCTCCATGTTAAGTGTGTTTCTGAATTTCTGGAGTCTCTTTGATTTTTTTGCTTATTATTTTTAAGAAACTGACAAAGCAGAGAGAAAATCCTGAATGCTCTTCACATTATAATTTAGACATTCTGACTTTCTTAATTCCAAGTCCAACATATTCTGTAAACATATAGCATAACCCAGAAAGAAAGTCTGCAKCTTTAAGCACTTCCATCCTTTTATGTTAAGGTTGAATTTCCATCCATTCAAGAATGAGAAGTGATCAATTTTTTTTCTCAGAGTATGAAAAATTAGATGAAACAAACCTGCAGTGACAAATACCAAATATTTCCTAATGGAGATAACCAACTTGAAGTAGGCAGTATTTTCTATTAATATAAATAAACAAAAAAATATTGGCTTGCCATGGGCAGATATTATTAATACCCATTCAATCACCTTCCAATTCAAGAAAAACATCCTTTCTGGTATTCCACAAAAGGGAGGTTCCTAAATTATTCAAGTACTTATCCCTCAAGAAGTAACTGTTTCTGTCTTGAGATTTATGTATTATAACCACTGAATTAGGAGAATCAAATTTTTAGGCTTTCTATGCATTTTCTTTCTAAGCTGGACATCAAAACTTCTTTCTAATGCCTGTAAAGACATTCACTAACAAAGCAGAAGGAATTTATTCTCCCATGATGGAGATTACTATGAAAACTGGGTCACTAAATATTTATTCCATATTTGTACCAATTGAGAAGGTCAGAATAGAAAAATGTCAGGAAGAAGTATGAGAAGAAAACAGAGGGAGATGAAAGCACATCATTTGATTCCCAACTGACATTACTTCCATACTAAAAGATTCCACAAACGAGATACTGTAGACTACCTAATGATATTCTTACCACATTGAAACTTAACAGGGCATGTTCCTGAGTCAATGAAGCTTCAGTGGTTTCCTGGAACACCATATTAAAAGAAATGTATGGAGCTGGCCACAACTAGCAGCAAGAGTAACTTGTGTGCATGTCAAGACACTCCATGGCTCTCATTTGGCAATAACAGTGTATAGCTGTATAGATTTGTGCCACTCTTTTTATTAAATTAGGTCATTAACTGAGTCCTATTCACCACTGGAACATACATCAAGAAAATCCCAAGGGAAAATAACTACTTGAGTTTCAGTGATTATAGTGCTGCAAGTTGTTTTTAAGTGAATTTGCAACCCTGAAGTTTTTGTCATGACCTTTTCCCCAGTTGCTATGGAATCAACAATTTTAAGCTTTGCAACATAGAGATTACTGCATTTTATGCCATCACAGAGAACAACTACATTCACATCCAACCACACCTGCTGAAAAATCTGAATTAGAGTGCATAGAGTTCATAGGAAAATATGACAACTTTCTTAAACAGTAGTGGGGATTGATACATTTTGTGAAAATGGTTTTCCTGAAAGACTGGGATGTTAGTCAGCAAATTGTTTAACAAATTGCCAAAACAGATAAATGCTGAGCAACATACTAGATTTACACTGCATAAACTGAAATGGCTATATATAAACAAATGAGTTGTAACACTAGGGACCTTATTCTGGGAACTCCTGGACATACCAGTGGCAGCATGTCTACACATATATTCACTACTGTAAGCCCTAAAACATACCTCAGAGAGCTGTACTTGTTTGCCATTTCTTTTACTGTTTCACTTCTGGGGAGACAGTAAGACAAAAGTCACAAGTGTAGAAAATCTCACTCTAACAAATAAACAGAAAAATAAAGAAAGGATTTTCTTCATAGCAGCAGGAAAAAAAGTATGTGCACGCCTGCAGTTATCAGAATCAAACCACTCCTTTCAACATCTAGGAGCACTTTAATCAGGAAGATTTTCAGCACAAAACAACAGCAAGAATGGAAACAGTTCATGTTCTTTCTGACTGTGAAATGTTTGCTACAGTCTTGTCACATCAGCTGGTAAGAGTATTCAGGCTTTTGACTCAATAGGAATGCCATATGGGTCACAAGCTTCCAATTTCTCACTGTTTGAAATGTTTTCATGCCAGTGAAGAAGGTTTCCTGGAGGCTATCATGAATAGAAACATGGAGAGATTAGCTTCTCACATGCATAACCACACTTTGATAGAAATAGGACAAAGTGTGTGAATCTGAAGTGTGTTGAACAGACTTAAATCTGCATCTACAACATCTAATATCATTAGCAACTCCATTGGTGAAAAAACAAATTGTTAAATAAATCAGAATAAACTTGTGAAAGGAAAAAATATCCAGAATAGCAAATTATAGAAACAAGAATAAATTGAAGTTATATCTTCAGACATGGTTAAAAATTTTAACAATTTCTTTCTCATCTGTTAAAAGGGAATGTAAACTTAGACACACTGACAACATCATCCCTTTAGTGGGACTTGCAGGAATGCTGCCATAATATCCTGCCACTAAGTGTTTTAGGAAAGGAGGCAGCTGAAAATAGATACATTAAATTCACCTGCCAAAGAGCTGATTTTTTTAATATAAAAATGTCAAGATCTTGCTCTACAGCCAAACGAATTCATCGTAGATTAGTGACATCTAAACTGTCAACTGCAAGTAATTGCAACATATTTCCCCATGCTTTTTTCTTTTTCTTCTTAAGATATGACTTGTTAAGATTATAAAATAGCTTAATAGACTATCTCAAAAATTCTCCTCAAGTCATATTCTTTACAGAGTGTTTTAGTGTGAGTTCTGGATTTGATTAGGTCAGGAAGGGTACTACCACTGGGTTAGATAAAATATGCATAAGTGAGCCCTTTGTTTGCACTACCTCCTTACACCAGACAGACTCTGACAGAATCATTACTCCTGATATTTTCTAGTCAGCCTCTGAGCTCTCCAGCAGAGGTAACCTTTAGAAAAAAAACAGTGGAAAAATGCAATGGCTGGTGCTTCTCTCTGTCAGAAAGGTTCTCTAGGCAGTGTTTCAGCACTCTCTTTTGCCTCTCTTTATAAAGAGAGGCCTGGAAAGAAGGGTTGGCATCACCCCGAACATGATGAGATTGAGAGGGACCTGGAGACTGGAGAAGTCAGATGCAACAGAAAATATTTSTCTGCATCTGTAAAGAGAAAAATATTAGCCAGCAAGGTTGTGAAGGAGATTAAAATTATAAGAAAATAAAGCAAAATATGGCGAAATATGTATCAGAATGAAGATGGAGTTGCCATATGTGAACTGCAGGCTTGTTTTATTTTTGACTAATTAGTRAAATGCCCTTTAGGAATTTCCAGTAAACTTTCTAAGGAAAATAATCCCAAACAAATGAAMAAGCCAGCCAAACTGAAAAGCAAACAAGAAAACCGCCTCATAATAAAGAGTATCCTGACACTCACAGAAAAATGATGCAAGCAATTTGCTTTGAGATTTTTTTCTCCTCCAACCTGAGCACCTTTTTCTCCAGCATGTGGAAATGATATGCCAAAGGTCTAACAAATATTTGAAATGTAATCTGGGAAGGARGAACACTGAAATGGAATATATCTGGTTTAAAATTCTTACTGAAATAAAACCAATTTTTTTAAATTGTTTTATTTTAATTTTTTTTCATTATTATGACATTCACATCTTAGAGAGAAACGCTGCAGATATTAAGTTCCATGTGAGTGATAAAGAGGGGCCTGGGAATATARGCATGCCAAGCATTGCTAATTGGTTTTATCTTAAAATAAACAGTATTCAGAAAACAGCARKGGACAAKGTGTGTTCTTTGTGTGTGYGTATAAACTTATTCAGATACTAATATTAGTCACTTCTTCTACAAATCTTGGGCTGCAACTCCTTATTCACCTAACCCACAGTAGCTATTTCAAATATAAAAAAAAGAATGGATAATCCAAGTGAATCTTAGGATGGCTTTCCTCCATAAAAGCTAGACTGAAACCTAACAAGCAAGAGGCTCTTAAGGAAATCAAAGGGTATCATGTGTACTGTCAATAAACTGCTTTTCACTTACCAGCCAGTCTCAGGGGGTGATARAGGTGAAAGGGTTTCAGAAAGAAGAAGCATGAATAAGTGTATAGGCACAAAAAAAGAAAAAACAAAACATATGGTGGAGAAATGAAAACAAAATCCACAGTTTAAAATCACACCCAAAGAAAACAGACAGCTGGAGAAAAGAAAGAAAACATAAATACAATATTCAAGAAAAAAAAAAAAACTCTCTAAAGGAAAAGATAATCGTATGTTGTTTTTTAAAGGTGTCAGATTCAAGGCTGCCTATCCTTTTCAGAAGGTTATTGTAGGTATGGTRTGCCAAATTCTCCACCAAATGCTGTACAAACTAGTTGAGTCACAAACTAGTCAGACTAGGAAACCACTTGAACCTGGGAGCTGAGACTCTAAATATGACAAATAGACATTATGAAAACACTTATTAAGGAATGGCTGTGAAACACTAATTTTTTTGTGAATATAAAAAAGGTGGCAGGCATTCTTCAAAATATTATGTAATTTCAAATAGTCTCTACATGATTTGCAGGATTGTTTTACATAAATTGACAAAGAAAATCCATGCTGAAAATTTTTGTATTTGATGTTTCATGCTCATTYGATAAATGGGGGGAAAGTATATGAATGGAGAAAAGAAACAGAGGAAAATGTAAGAAAGTTACCAAAGTTCAAAAATAGAGTGAACTTCCAGAATGCAGATCTATGACATTTCCTGTTTTGTGGGACATAATGAATAAAATATAGCTATAAATAATATGTATTTTCTTATACATAATATGCCGTCTTTCTTCACTTTATTTTACAATCACGGAGTACAGTCTTAAAGTTCAGAAAATTTGTTTTGCCTAGTTATGACTGCTGTGAGAAATAAAAGACTTTGAAAGTCACAGTCAGTGACCCATAAACACTAAAAGGTGTGTGGTAAGCTACAAATGCTCATAATTCTTTGCCTTYTCTTTTGGCCAGGCAGTAGTAGCAGTGCTGATGATAAAAGCTGGTATATCTAGTCTTGTTAGAGAGATTCTGTTTTCTTTGAAATAGGAACTTTCCAGGCACTGGTACTTCAGATGCCAGCCAACATCTATTAGCAGATAGCACTGTAAAGCTKCAGGCAAGGCAGAATCAGAGTAATGACTCCTATGATTGGCACTGTTAATGACTTCTTCCCTGAGTTCTTGTTCTGGTTAGTATTTACTGTTTTGCT
>CADDXX010000021.1:1951289-1972377 GCA_902810485.1 Alauda arvensis
TTTGATCTGACAAATTTTCTCTAAAATTTCTTTATGAATCCATGGAATTCCTTTTCCTAATAAGCCTGCCAACCACATAAAGAATGCCTTGATATTGGACACGAGGTAATATAGGAAGACTAAGTTCCATAGGAAAGCAAAGAACTTAATTATTTTTCCTTTGCTTTTAATGTGCAAGCATTTAGGTAAAATAAAAAGTCTAGAGTATTAGTACCTCTCTAGCAATGCAGGTACACAGTTTGTGCTTGAATGCTACAGAACTCCTGAAATTAATACAGCTATGTATATTAAAGGTGGAGTGTCATTAAAATTGGCTCTTCATTTTATCTGCTTCTAGCTATGCATAGGTATTCAGTCTAATCTTGTTAGCTAAGCAATTTGCAGTTAAAAGTTAAACAACAGAGGAGGAGTCCTGTGTATGTGTCTAAAATGGGGTAGAGATAAATTAACAGCTATAGATGCCTCACTTTTTTGAATGACACAAGGAAAAAAAATTAAATTGCTTGACCAGATGCCCAATCTTAGACAACTAAAGTGAATCTCASTGAATACCTACACTAAACAGGAAAAATTAAGTTGAAGAATCAATGTTTCTATGACTAAATTTGCTTTAATTTAGTGAGAGTTTTTTTCCCTCTTCCACATCCCTTAAAAGAGGAAAATAATCACTTACTATACTATGCAYCTTATGTTTCAACCATTGCTTCTTATATCAATAATAAGGTTACACAGGAAGTCTATTTTGAGAATTATCTTTCTTGTTTTAGTGAAAAACTTGGATTCTGCCTTAGCCATGCAAACTCCTTTTGTTACTCACTGATCTTATTTACACATTAGGCAGGACTTTGYAAAAGCTCAGCATTACAGTTCAGAACTGCAGAGATAAGTCTGGAGTCTTTGAAGATTTAAAGTCTCTTTGAAAATATGGTCTGGTGACTCCTTTCCAGAGCCCACTGGGATCACTGTAAATTTCTGCATGTATTTCAAAAGTCTCTAGATCAAATCACACCCACTAAACCTCTTATATGCATAACTATGTTTATTTAAAAAAAAAAAAAGTTTTGTAATATCAGATTTGAAGGAAAATTTGAATTGACCACACAGAGACACTAACGTTCCCAGGCTGCCTGCTTAAGCTGGGAATAGATGTGCTCCAATATGTTTCTATACTGAAACTGGCTTTGTTATTTCATGGTAGAAAGAAATGTATGTTTAACATTCTGCAGATGTCTATGCAATGCTTATCTGCAGCCAGAATGAATAATTCTAAAAGGCTGATGTTTGAACACATACTACAGCAGCAGAATTAAAGGTGAAAGTTCAAGTGCTGCAATTTCAAACTATTGATCAATGGTAATTTTTGGCACCCCTGGGTTAGTGATGCTGGTATATGGCAAGCAAGCAAACCACGGAGGTTAAGTATGAATCATCAGTACAAACAAAACTCACCTTCTTCAGTTTTCTTAGGTTTAAAAACTTTTGCTGTTAGGTGTTCTTTCTCCTGCATGCTTCTGTGCACTGCAGCAAGGCGTATCTTGTAGACCACGTCTTCTGAGCACATCAACTTAGAGAGAACATTGAGAAAGAAAGCTGCTTTTCTGTTCTTACTGATTTGTCTGATAACCCAAAAAAGGAATTATTTATGTATTACCACCACACTTTATTGCATCAGGCACGGTTCAAATTTTCTCCAATTAATCCTTACACTTTTCAAATTGTCATAAACGATTCCTTTATCCTACTGGGGTTTTTTTTTTGCTTATTGCACTAGAAGTTTTAGAAAGAGTATTGTTTCATAATCTGCTTACTTACCAGATCTTGTTTAACTAAACATAATTTGATTAATACTCATTGAACAAGGATATTAAGTCTATTATACTGTACAGGGGTGTTCTGTCATTATTATTAATTTATTTACTAGGATCACATTTAGGAACACTCCATTCTGCAAATTCCTATCCTTTTGACTAGCATATAAGATCTGGGCTCATTGGTAAGAATTTCAAGCATGATTCTTTCCAAGTATTAGGAGAGAAAAAGTATTTTGCTTTCTTACAGTACCTCTGCTCTGTTGTTACAAGTGCTAGTTTTATTCACTTTGTACTCTAATGATCTATATATATAATAAGACAGTTGCTGATCTGTAGGAAAAAAAAAAAACAAACAGGTAGACCATTCATTTTGTAAGAACATAGCCTGTAATAAAGTCAAAGCTATTAACCTGCTATAAGCTTTATACWGAATTTACACATTTCCAGGACTGTGATTTGCCAGACTTTCTCTGCCTGCACCTTCATTTTATTTAGTTCACCTGTAACTGCAATTTCTCAGAATGAGTAGGTGTATATGGCTCATTTATTTYACTTTTGTTTATCTTTGTATTGTAGAATTGTAGAATCATGGTTTTTATGCATATAGCAGTAGCAAACAGTTATTTCATGTACTGTGAGGTATTTTTGACTCTACATGGTATTCTAAGCGAAGAGAAATACACACCTGGATATCAGGAGACCTAAGAAGAGGAGACACAGRGTGGAGTACTGAGAAGTACAGACACTGGATGGTAAGAGATGGGCAGAGTTTAGCCCCAGAGGCCAAACAATTTTAAACAACTCAGCCTTGATCAGTTAAAGAAATACAGACCTGGAACTGCATAGAACTGCACTTAGGAGTTACAAGCAGAACACAAGGCTGCTGTCAAACATACTGGAAGTCACTACTCATGGCAAATCTGRGTTTAACCTGGAGCTTCAGATAAAAGAAGAAAGAGTAATGTGTGAGAGTGCGCAGGCAAACACACAAAAATGACCCCTAGTGAATCCCAGAGTCAGGAAGGAGCCATCAACACCACCACATTCCTCTTGCTGATGCAAGACTCTGGATGCCAGTGACTCAAACCTCCGTCCTCACAGCCCAGAGAAGAAGGGTGAGCTCATCAGGAAAAAATACAAAAACTAAAYGCATGTATAGCAATTTGAAGTACATTCTTAGTGTTTCCTTATTCAATAACACTTCAATCTGAACTAAGAATGATTAGATTCTAAAGATTTCCATTATATGAACAATAAATTATTTCCATTCCTTAAATATATATCAGATGTGYTGCCTTTCCCTGTAAACAAATTTGGAGCATAAAAGCTTGTGGCTAAACAATGCCCTGATTAAAGRTGAAGATATTACCTTACTACTTATCATTAACAAAAAATACATACATCAGTTCTACRATTTGGTTTCTAAGAAGTTAATTTCACCTTAGAAACATCTCAGTAATAATTTGATCATTTTTTTACTTGTTTTACAATCATCATGCGGTAAAGATATGCTGTCACAACATAAACATCTCAATACAATTTGAGATAAAAAATACCTTTAAATATATATTGAGTGGCTTTCAGAGTCACAAATGAAAATGGGAAGTTTTCCTTTTACCTAAAGAAAAAACATGTATAACTTATGATTACAAAGTAACAGAAGTGARTTTAATATGTGTCTAAGAGAATTTTCAGCTGCAATTTATATTTCAATCCCCTCTGGAAGTTTTAGGGCAGTTTTGGGGGGCTTTGTTCTGGCTCTTTAAGAAATTTCATGTGACATCAGAAAAGAAGAGTTATTGACCAAAGCTGCAAATGAAAGCTAGGATAAAAAAAACACTGTGAATGGGAAATTAAAATAATAATATTTTTCCTTTACATAGTTACATGGGGGGGGGGGGGAATGGTAAGAGAAAAGGAGAAAATAAGTCTTTTTTCAAATGCACAAGCAGATACATCTTACAGAGTTTTAGAATTTTAAGTAGAATAACACAAATGATAGCAAAAAAAGTGGATTTTTACCGGATAAAAGTTTTTCAAGTAATGGGGTAAACATGGATGTAGRAAAGTCAAAGCCCAAATTTTCTAAGTTTTTTAAGAACCAGTGCATTCATGATAGTTGCATGACTCATGAAGTCTCTGGTGTCTCGTGCAGTGCCTTAGTAGTGTTCTTTTTCACATGGCAACATTGGGATTTCTCATATCTATACTTTAACTTCGAATTTCCTTAATTCACAAGCTCAGTTTGATTATATTGAGGACATCTCTGTGGTACATTTACCTAATGAGTATGATGACATAGCTTTGAGGTGGTACAGCYCTAGTCAGAAAAATAAAAATGAAATACATTACAATAAAATACAAAAAAAATCAAAATATTGAAAAGACTGTATCCTTTCCAGAATTCCAGACACACTTAACATAACTCATTCAGTAAGCTTTACCATAGGCATATAGAAGTAAATTGGAAGTTATTTTTAATCTCTGTGGAGTTATTTAAGATAATTTTCTCCCAGCTCTTGGGAGAAAGTTCCTAGTAATTTCCTTCTTCTGCTCTAACTCTTTTGCCTTTTGAAGGTAGAATTTGCTTTTCTTTTTCCTTTCATTACAATCTTTATCCCTCAGGGATTCAGCACCACAATTTTTCTCTCTTTGAATGCCTTCACTACTGTATTGTAAAAGTCTCTGAGCAGAGGATGTGGACTGAGGAAACATTACATCACTACAGAAATGTACAGTGAGGAKGGCATTAAATCCAGAAGGTTCTTCTGCCAAAAGAGGGCCATGTCCATTGAAAGATAGAGTCACATATCCTCCCATCCTCTGTCACTTAATTCATACAACRTAGAACAAAATAATCTGTGAAAATTTCTTCCACTCCTGCAAACCTAGAGGTTAGCATATAAAAAAAAAACAAACCCACAAAACAGTGAATTAAATAAAGAAAACAAGAAATTAATTCCCACATGTCCCTACTGTGGATGTGATCTAGCTCAAAACTATGCCACTAAAGAAGATGTAGTCAATTATGTGCTAGCAGCAATTTAAGGATCTAGGTGGAAGCCTCCAGTAGGTACCTTAATTGATGCAAGTCCACTTCTCCCACTCTACTGGCTTTAKTTTGAGAATTCTACTTTCACACCTGGGTAACTACATGAGGTCCTACTCACTGCAATGCATAAATCCTTAAATTTTTACACACGGTGCTACCTGAACAGAATTCTAGTTGCTTGAAACACTTTTTCAAAAAAAAACCACACAATTCTTTAGCAGAATCATGAAAATAGCGGCTAACAGAGACAAAAGCTACAACTGCTTCTTAGACTCAATTCTTGAAAGTCTGTTTTCCCATTTTTCTGTGTGATCTTCCCCATGGATACAAAGAAATAKATTAAACACATCAAGAGTTAGCAAAGATAACAACAATCATCACACATTGAGTAAGATGACTGTTGAACCATATGTTTTATTGCAATTGATATAAAACTTSTCCTATCATCCTGTGGTGAACCAAACAGTTGTGTCAAAAAAACCAGTTTCCAGTGTTTTTCATCCTTTCACTAGGAAAYAGCCTAAAGCCAACTCTCTTTTCCATCTCTGTCCAAAGCAATCAGTAGAGAGAGCACAGCTCCCACTCTTCCTACGCTTCTGGAAGCCTATATACAACAAAACGGTCAACTTCATCAGAAATTAAAGCAGGCACTCAGTAAACACAGACTCTAATCTGGAATATGTTCAACCCATTCTTGTTTAAAGTATCCTGTAAGATTGCGGTTTCAAAAAAAAAAAAAAAAAAAAAAAGAAAAAGGAAGAAAAATTGAGAAAAAGAGGAGGTCAGGGAGGAAAGAAAGAAAAAAAATCAGTATCCGTGTTTTTCTTTCCTGTGAACCAAAATGTCTCTTTGAATTACAATAGGAGTATTTCTGTCTGTGGTACTTTAAAATCATCCAGAAACCAAATGTTTTATAATATAGGCTGATTCCCTAGCCTTAGTTGATGAATGACTATAATTTTCCATTGAACATCCTGAATCATCCAACTTGCCACAGCAAGGAAACTCTGCAACTCTGAATTGAAGGTATAATTCTAAAAYGTAAGAGTCTGCTGTGGAAGGGTAACACATTGGTCATGAATCCTTGACATTCAAGCACTGTCAAGGAAAAAAAACTAAACAAAAACCAAATGCTATTTATTTACAGAAAAAAGGGATTTTGAGTGAGCTTAGTCATTTTAATGCTGAGCACAAAACCCTAATTGGGCTCCAAAGAAGATTTACAATAGGACTAAGGAGGATGCAGGAGTAGGCAATACCMCAGATCTCAAATATAAAAGTGTTATCAAGGATAGGTTGCTCTAAACAGGTCAGATACAATGACCTGTATTAGCAACATGGAAATAGGTTTCTTTGGCTTAAAACTCAGCAAGAAAATTTCCACTTTTTTTCTTCCCTAGAAATAGGAATTTCAAAGAAAGAGGCTGAAATAAAGGGATCATTGATTATTAAAGTGATATCATCAAACGCTGGCTTCTCAGCATGAAAAGGTAGTWAATATTTCATGTATTAAAGACTGCAAAGTTCTAGCATCAGCAGAGCAAAATAATGTTAAAAAAACCAATATTATTACTAAGTGAAACTTGCTTTGGAGATCACAGTGGGACATACAGCTGTAACTTAGTAAGTAGACTAATGTCTGACAGACAAGTAGAATAATGGCAATATTTTGTAAGATGGAAAAGAAAGGTGAGGACTAGTGGTGCACTAAAGGTGACAAGTRCAAATGTGTAATCGAGACAATCTTGTGAGAGGAGGGATGTATGGTGTAGTTACATCACTTGACTATCTCATTGAAGATCTGAGGGTTTTTGCTGGAGCAAGCAAACTAAATCTTCTATGCCTTGACAGCTGCTGAAGGCCCTGTGGATGTGAAATATGCAGGACAAGTACCAAAATCTTTCAGTGCTTCAGTTCCTACTTCTACAGTAAAAAATGCTGCTTCCTTTACCTCTTCTCAAAGCTGTAACCATGTGTGTSTCTGAGACTCGTGCTCATGTTTGTTGCTGGTTGAACCTACAAACAAGAATGTAASAGCCACATCCCTTAGCCTGGTCAGAAACCCCCAGTTCACAGAGCAGTGGGCTGGGCTCCAGCAGCCGGACAGGATTGTTCTGAGCCAGAGCAGCTGAAGATTTTTCCTATAAAAGTGCATGGAAAATCCCAAATCCACTCAAGCTAGTGGCAGAGATRCTATCACATGGGTTGAACCAGGATTTCACTATTCATATGTACTAACCTCATACATTTTCAATTAATTGAAGAATCTTGAAATCCACACAGAATTAATAGAGAATAAAAAATCCTGATTTAAGTGGATGTGAGTTATTTTTTTCCAAGTATTAAGACAGTGATTTTTTTTGAATACTAGCCAGCTGGTCAGCYGTTTATTAATTCCCAAAATAAATGYCAGCTTCAGCTTGGTGAGTAGTGAATGCTCCAAGATACTGGCAAGTGAGTTAAACTTGGCAGATTTTCATACTCAAGCCCAAATCAGGAAAATGAGAAAACAAACACCAAGCCTGCTTTTTCCCAAGTACCAACCAGACTTTCAGGAGACATAAGGTGTTATTATAAATTATGAACCCTTATCTAGCATGTTCAAAATACAGTTGCAACTAGAGATATGCAGTTGGACTGGCAAMTGCTCATTCAATTTCCATTGGAGGGCAGTGAGAAAACCCTGTTTTCTTAAGTGTCAATAACCTCATAGCCAACTCTATAAATAAGCACCAAATGGATTTTGTGGGTTGGTTCGATTTCCATTAGATTCCATCTTCAAGTATTAATGATGTCTGATTTCCTTATTTTTTACGTTCAGCAAATGGCATCTACTAAGAAATGTAGACTTGTTTGAGTGCTGTTCTTTAAATGAAAAATTAACTTAAGGTGAAACCCTAACAGCAGTTTTCAGCTTTTAGGTGACATTCAAAGCTGCATTCCAGCAAGGATCATTTTAACTTCACYGCTGTAACAGGGACTAAAACTGTTTCCTGAAAGTAGCACTACAAAGCATTTTAAATAATAACTTGACCCTTTATCTTCTGTAAATTTGCCAGGATGTAATTGGATTRGGCTAGAAAAAAACCCAGCACTATTCCTGTCTATTGGAAAGATACAGGATTAAAAAACAGGCTAATAATTCTAAAAGTGTATCTGTGCAATTTCTGCTGCAATGATGATTTTAAAGAAAAGAGCATTGAAAATCTACATGGAAGACACAGTAAAAATTATCTTTAACGTGGTCTTCTATTAATTACATTTWAAAAAATAGGTATATTAAATGGAGAAAAGGTATTTACATCATCTTAATTACTTGTCTTTAACTTCAAAGATGATATGCAGTATGCAATCTAGTTTATTACAAAAGAAAACCAGTATATGTAATATTGAGCAGCTGCTCAGTATATACTGGTTTGCACGTAAAAAAATTAAAATATGGATTCTGAAATATGTTAAATTTCCMGTGAAGTACTTTGATGACTTAAATAACATAACTACAGAAGATCCCTGCATGCATTACTGTCAAGCTAATTTATTTAAATATTTTATACTAGGTAAATCCAGAACAAATRGTTAACTCCTTCAAGACCCAGTATTTTCACATCCGTCATGGATTACCATTTGGATAAAACTGTGGTTTTACACTGAAAGCAGTTGTGCAAAAGTCTGAATAATACTTTCACCTTATGTTTCAGGTTGAGCAGAACAACATGATTTATCTCTTGCCTCTCAAGTCTGCAAGTAATGCTGTGAAGAGTTATATCTGTAAATTGTTTTCTTTCTTTCTTTCTTTCTTTCTTTCTTTCTTTCTTTCTTTCTTTCTTTCTTTTGGGGGGTTGTTTGTTTGTTTGTTTGTTTGTTTGTTTGTTTGTTTCCACTATAAACAACATTTTTAGGTGCATTTCAATGTTAATGTAAATCCTACACAAATGTGGTTCCAGAACCTTCACATCTTGAGTTTCTGGAAAGGGTAACGCTATCACATGGAAAAATATCAGCAATAGARAGTTTTCTAATTTTTTTCCCAGATCAGTCTCCCCTAGTTGTAARCAGTTTACATATATCAAAACATATAAAAATGGAATTTTTACTGACTACATATATGTACATCTGAATGTATACAAAGACATATGGAAATTTGCTGACATTAAMTGTTTTTCTGTTCATGAAGCTTAGGTTTTGCTTCATATGGGGAAAAAAAACAGTTGCTGCCTCCAAAATCATTTRTTTAAAGGTTGATGCTTCTTAAATGGATTAATTCATTCTATACAGGTAGGGGATGAAGACCATATTGGAATAATTCAAAGGAAATTAATATTAGAAACCTGATATTGGAGAGACAAGAMAGCTTGTCTTAGGCATATGATGAAGTATTTCATCACTTCTTAYGAAGTACATTTTAGTAGGTTGGCATCAAGCTGCCACACAGATGCTTGGACAACAGCAGTTCCACGTTTAACTTTCAGTTATGATTCCCTGTCTTGAAGTTTGGTGCACATGGCAAGAAACTCAACTCCTCCAGTGGCCAGGTAAGAAATGTACAACAATTTGGGTTTGGGGTTTTGAGTTTYCTTTTAGTTAATTGGTTGCTTTTTGCTTTTATGGGATTTTGAGAGCTTTTAATTGTCATCTCTTTTACATCTATTTCTAGGTSTTAGTCTTCCTGTGCAGGGTGTGTATGTCTTTTATGTAATAAGATCTCAGAGTCATATAATTTGTATTTTTTCTTTTTTTTTTCTCTCTCAATATTTAAGTAAGATGCATGTCACATATGCTGAAACTGGATGAACATAACTAGATCAAAACATGAGTCACTGCATTAATAGCTTGCTTCCAGGCATTACAGCAGTATCTTGGAAATTTAAATGCATGCAATCAACCCTACCAACGTGTTTTCAGTCTACACTGTGTTACTGTGATACTGCACAATTACAAGAGTCTTGAAGACAGATTAAAAATGAGAAATTTAAAAAGTGCTTTTCATATTTTATCAACAAATCTACAGCAGTCTGTATGAAARCCTGTTATGCCCTACCTTGTGTGKACAAAAACAAACCTTTCTGTGTTTACCTGTGACATTCCACATTCATGATGSAATGAGAATACTTGACTCTTTAAGGAGACAGAGTAGGGCAGATGCTYTTATTTCAGAATAAGTTAAAGTTACCCTACTTTTTTCCATACTTACACGTGATGATTTTTAAGCKGCTCTTTGTGTTKGRTYTCCCCACAGCAGCCYTTGCAGTGCTTTGCATGGGTACATGGGTGCATGGAGGGGTGCTGATAACACAGCAGTGCTCTGGCTACAGCTGGGCAGCTCCTGTGTCAGCCCTGTCTCTCCTGTGTTCCCATCACCAGTAGGAGGGGGGTGACCAAAATCCTGGCAGGGGCTTTAACCAGGATAACTGATCCAAACTGACCAAAGGGATACTCCTTACCACGTGACATYTGCTCAGGTCAGAGAAAAGAGGAGGAAAGGGGAGTGCATTCATTATTTATGACCTTCTGACATTATTTACCTTCTGGAGTAACCACTTGTGGTAAAGTCCAGCTTCCCAGCAAGTGGCCAGACATCTCTTGCTGATAGGAAGAATAGAATAAATCTACTGACTTTTTTGCACTCACATGGCCTTCACTTTGGCTGTTGTAAGCTGCCTTTATCTAGATCTGTGAGGGGCTTTTTCCATATTATTTTCTCTCACCTCACCCTGCATCCCACTGAGGGATGTGATAGAATGGCCTGGTGGACACCTGGCATCCAGCCAAGGTCAACCACCTCAGTCTTAAAAATCTGTTAATGTTTGATAACAATAGGATCTTCTCAATTTTGAAAATACTGCTTCCTGATAGTGAAGGCAAAGAAATGAGATACATTCAGCTGAGGTTATTTCTTACTGTAGTCTGTTAAATGTKTACTTTTGTTTCAATGCAATTTGAATAAAATTCTAAAGGTTCACTGTGGCTGAAGTGAAATGATTCTTATCCTCAAAAGTAAATTTGAAATCTTGCTGTCCAAGSTAACAGTAAAAAAACAAGTTTATAGAAAACTAAAATAAGATAAAAAACAAATGTATGAATACTCTTTTTGAGAAGAAAATTACAAAACCAAGTCTAATAATTTATTTTTATATCAAACCTGACTCTTGCATGAATATGTTTTAATCAAGTTGGCAAAAAGATATTGTGAAATTAAATGAATGGTGAGTTTCAGGGGTAATACCTGAGTGATAATCATAGGGAATTTCAAGATTTTCTACATAGATATTCAAAGCTTCAAGGACCATGGGACTGGAAAATGAGACCAAAGCAATCTTGATGAAAAGAAAAAGTTCATAGGGTAAAAAGAACTCCTTTCCAAGTATTTTATTGGAGGATAATGTACCCAGTAGATAACAATGTGCATCCCTCATTGTTATGGATATCTTTTAGCAATTTTTCATAAAGACTGAAGTAAGTGAATAAGGAAATTGCTAATGCATTTATATATTTAATGTGTATAAATGTTTAATGCTCATATTGGTACATTAGCATAATAATAACAATACATTATTTATTTATTTAAAATTGTTTCTTTTTTTACTGGTTGACTCTACTATTTACCATGAAAAGGTTAATTGTTACAGATGATGCTCTCTTCTGCTTTGTTCTGGATTCTCTCTTTCTCTCTCTTGCAACTAAGTTGTTTTTAGTTTAGATAAATAAAAACAATCTGTTTTTATTTATCAGATTGTATCTTACAAACAGATTTAATAATCTGATCAAGATATATTCCCAGTTTAAACTCAGGATGGCAAAGCAGCTGGCATATTCAGAAACATTCCCAGTCAATGGCTTTGCATATGCAAGCAACACTAAACTGAATAATTTATATTTCAGTTTTCTGAAACGCAGAGAAGAAAAATATGTGGAAACTTAAAATCTGTAGGATAATAGGAGCAGATGTCTGATAGAATGCTTTTTCTATAAATTAGATACTATATGGTATGACCAAAATTTGGGATGCTTCTTTGTTTTCACATCGTACTGGAGAACTTACGGTATTTACAGCAATGAGGTATTTCCATTTATTTTTATCATTGCCTGTTCCTTAGTGTTATTCATTTTTCAGTGTAAATTAGACTAAACTGCATAGCTCCCTGGGTTATACTAGTCATCAGAAACCTAGTCATGAAAAATCCATTTGCAATGCATTGAACTCTGCAGTAGAAATTGTATGCTGTTGTCAYATGCTTTCTCAGCTGCTCTGTCAGAAGAGAAGATAAATTTATTTTAAAGTTTTTATTTGRGTTTTAGCTGTCTTTCCTTTAAATTGAGAAGAAACTGGACTTTCAGCAGACCTGAGAATGGTAGAAACCAAGCATAGCCCAGCTCCAGGAGCTAATGCCRATAAATATTACTGAGACACTGCAGACCACACTGGCCAGTGTTATCTTACAAGAGGGAATGTCCTTGTTAATAGTGGGATGGATCAAACTGACAGCGTAGAAAATCCTATGTGGAATACAGGAAAAGTAAAAAGAAAATGTATGTTAAAKAGTAAAAGAAAATGTCTGAAGAGCAGAAGAGGGCCTTTTGTAGTCTTCAAGTTTCTTTTTTTTTTTTCTAAATTATCACAGCAAACTCCATTTTTAAAAGTATCAAGCTGCTACATGTGTGATTACATGAGTACTGAAGCCCCTATCCTTTGGAAATATCAATTGAAAGACCACTTCATGTAGGCCAGCCAATATTGAAACTAAGTTGATTGTAAATTTTTATTTGTTCACATCACAGAATCAGGACATAGATCAGGATATTTGGTGATCTCTGATCCATGAACACCCAAGAAGAGATAGCAGGCAGCAAGCAATCTGTAAGTCCACCCAGACCTGTCACAAGCTTGGATGGTGGCTGTCTCTGCTATCCATGACACAAATTAGTGGTGTCTCCTCATTGCTTTTGGGACAGTGCATTCACTCAAGAGTGACCTAAGAACAAAACTCTATAGCTTTCCTTTTGAAGCCAGTAGTGTTTTCTATCTTTTGCACATTACCTTTCCTGAAAATCCATTTTTTTATAAATGATCCTATTACTTTAATAGTTTCCATTTACATTCTGAATTTTCATTGTGGCATCATTCATCCTATCCCATTTCAATGGCTACATTTGTGGGCCTCACAGCTATTTTAATGTGATGCCTTTCATGCCATAATTGATGCTTTCAGAGGAATCTCAAACCCTCAACAGACATCAGCTAAAATGTTAAGAGTGCCTCAAAGTCCCTCTGGTACTATATTTTATAACCATGAAAGAAATGTCATTATTGTAAATTCTCAGCCTTTGTCTGAAAATCTTGTACCAGTTCCCTTGAGCATTGGTTCAGTTAATTAATTCAAACAATTTCCCCTCTAATCTCTAAAACATTTTCATATTTAAGACAATAAATGGAACACTTAAGGGGCCCATTAGTTGTTGGTCATTAATATGCCATGGAATTAAAGGAATTATTGCTGGCCTTCGGTGACATGAATAATTTTCATATGGTTTGGACCCATACAAGGTTAAAATTATGACCTCTCAGTGCTCTGAGCAAATGAATATAATGAAATCCTTTGAATAGGACTTGCTACTCTTTTGCTTTTCTTGAAACCTAATTCAATACTTAACCACATGATTTATGCCAATTTTGGGATCATATTATTTAATGATAACTTTAAAATTAGTAATTAATTTAGCAATGGATTGATTACATTTCTCTTGAACCAGTTCATGAGGTTAATGCAATAGGAGTCTGATGGGTCTGGTCACATTGACAGTAATTGGTTATTACGTTACATGTTAAGATAAGGAGTCAGCAGTTGAGAACCCCCATGGGATTTGCAGGCGACAGARCTGCATGTTTGCAAACCTCTTTTCCTGCCTTCAAACACTTGCTTCAAATTCATAACAGAATTATTTTTGACCTTCAGGGTGATGTTTCATAAGACTTAGTTCTAACTAATGTACAATAGCAGATTATAGCAATGCAGCAAAATAATTATCTCACAGGAAGACCAACAAAGCCACTACAGTCCTCTGAGTGCTTGAATGTGGTACAGTGCAACTGTCAAAATTACATGCTGTTACTATAGAAAGCTATCAGTTTCTTGACACTATCTGATATTCAGATTAAAAAACTTGCACTAAAGTCCAAAACATATATGAATATATTTTCCCATTATTTAATGGAATTTTCTCTATAATTTTAAATTTATTAGTMAYAATTTTAAAAATCATTAATAAATAATAAACTTGTGACCAATAAGTTGCACTGATCAGCTTCTATCAAAGACTAAACTAAAGGAYACAGCATGAATGAAGTATTTGTGTGCTTAGTATCTCATTTTATGAATAACATACCTATTGATAGTTTTCTGTTAACTGACAGCACATAGTTTAACTTGTGTTTTTGAGATTACAAAATATTGAGAGGATAATAGATAAGCATAATACGGTTGAATCAAACATATTAACCAAGACTCTTTTCATTTAGCTTCCCTTTGAAGCCAAATCATTAGAAAGCTTTTACAGCTTATGAATTGATTTACCACACTCATTGAGATTTTTAAAGAACTCTTTGAAGATATAACAACTTGCAAGTATGAATGAAAGAAAACTGTATGCAGAGTACACATTCATATCTTAWTGATTATGTGAGCCTAGTTTATCACATCTAAAMTTTTRTAGTTCCAATGGAAAAATTAAGAATTCCACTTACAAATTTCTGAAATCTTCAAAATAAATTGTTCAAGTTAGTGCAACATGKAAAACTATTAAAATCCTGGTTCAAAGACTGTGGAAGTTAAAAGATATTTCTGAAAAAGAATGCCACTAAATACATTGTCTTGAGGCACAAGCCCCTAAGAAAATCTTCAGTCAGGTTGACAGAAATTAAAGGGAAGGGTATATGAAAATATTACATGTCATATATCTCAAAGTACATCTTCTGAAGGTCATGTTTTCATGAATAAGATTAGGCACTGTCAGTTACTTCTGTTTCTGAGGCATAGCATCAGTCACATTCTGTTAGACAATGTGCTACTAAATGACTTGACATGATGCACTGGAATRCACAGCACTTCAACTGGGAAATTTAGAAAGAGTATTTGAGCATTTTCCACTTGTCTGAGTGACCAAACACCTAAAGATGACTGCCAGTCCTTACTTAAAGTTGGTCCCAARTCTTCTAATGTTGAGAGTACAGGAAATTTGGTCTGATTTTTACTGTCAGAGCTATGTGAGGAAAATTTCATGCTAACTGCTTTGGAACAGTACTTTCCGTAAGCCTCATTCTACTTGCATCTAATTGCTCCACAAAAYTGCAAATATACTTAAGATTAGTGGTTTAGGTATGTATTTGGAATTTTCCCTTCTCCTTTTCTATTAAAGTTCTTCTGTGACTGAATACTGAGTACTGGTGAGCACATGTAGAAGTGGGTGGGGGAATTTTAATTTCCCTGGAATAGAAATTGCATCATAGTTGAAGGCAAAAGCCATAGTTCAATTCTTCCAGAAATATCCCCAAGAGGATCTGAACTTCACTGCTTGCTTCTATCATGAGCAGCAGGCATGAAATGAACAAATGTAATATTACTGTGAAACACCGAGGAAAAAAAATCATCTGTCATGAAAAAAATTCAAGCTAGAATGGGATCACGTACCAATTTAAAGTACATTTCTGAAGCATGCATATAGAATCATAAGCATAAATATAGGATATGGCTTGCCTATCCTGAACATGACTTATTACCCAATAAGGGAATGCAAACAAAAAAGTTCTGTTATATAACATATATAGTTCATAAACTATATAGACAAATTTTCATACTATTTCTACCACTACGACCACTGAGAAAAATATTTAAGCACTGCAAGTAAATTTGCCACCATTTTAAGTAAAATTACATTCATATTTTCACATTTATGTAGGCCTGACAGCATGACAAGACACTTCCAGCCTCTTGACTTCATGTCTGAAAAATCCTAGTACCATTGAACAAAAAGAAAACAGATTTAAAAGGTTATCTTAAGGAAAAAAGAAGTTTCAATAACCTACCTTAAAATATACTATTGCTTTTCCTTAGATCAGGATTTTATTCTAAGTGCATAGATCTCTCACTATGCTCCAGAATATTAATACTCTTGTGCAAGTAAATGTATTCTCATCCTTAGATCTTTTAATCCCTACAGTATTACATTTTATTTCCTGGCTTATGCCCCATGCTTTTCTGTAAAGGCATTAAGTAGAATTTGCAACCTCAGATCATATTTGCTGATCCAGAGGGTTGCAGCCAAAATATGGCAAAAAAAGGAACTACTGCTTCTTCTCAGCAGTGTTTCAAAGGAATCTGTTCTCATTAATTCTCTGAGACTGCAGATAATTGATAATCACAAATATTTTCCTTTCTCATCCTCTGTCTCTCGACTTATCTATTGGACCTTAATTTTGGGGATTTCTAAAATTATAGGATTTCTAAGACTGGTGAGAATGATAGTGCACCTGAGTTACCCTAGACTTTCAAACAAAACTGAGAATAGAAAATTTGGGCTAAATACCACATAAAAAATACCAAAATGTCCAGACTATTAAGTAGAAGACATCCTTTCAAAGGGAGAGTCAAAGTCCCTCTTACAGGATCATTTACTTTGCACTGGCAAATATGCACAAAAATACAGAAACACTTCTGGGCTGGGACAATAGAGAGAGGCACAATTGCAATGCTTTCAACTCAAATACCAATACACCAGTGATGGTTAAATCCTGTCAAAATTTTAAAAGCATAAATTGCATCTTCATAGCTACTTCCAGGATGAATTTGAGGTTATATATTTATGCTGTAAACTAGAGTCAGTCCTTTAGGACAAAGTCTTAAAACAATTTTTTTCCATTAGTGTATGAAGAGAGGGCAAATCATCAGCTTTGTACTTACCAATCCAGTTCCTTTCACTCTGTTTTGTTTGCTGCATTTACAACTTCCTGTGAAGCTTTCTGCATAATAAGCACCCAGTCATACACAACCTTCCTGTATTCCCATGACATTTCAAAATTAACCTTCTGCAAGACACTTGTCTAATTTTAAAGACTGTCAGCTTCTGTTAAGGTTAAATGGAGAAGAGTAAAATTGCATGTTTATTCACCTATATTGATAACCAACATAATTAATTCCATAGGGAGACATAACAGACAGAAAACTGATAGTGATGAGAGAAATAGGAGGAATCTATCCACTGAAGTGCTGCTTTAGCTCATCTGGAGGCATGGCCCAGTCTGGCTGAGTGTTTACAACTGGCCACCAGAAGCAGAAATCTGTCCTGCAGCTGCTGAAAGGCGAGGTCAGGAATGCTGCTACAGCATCAGCCAGTAGACAACAGAGGAGATCGGAAAAAGAGGAGAAGAGTTGTGAAGAGAAGATCARTGTCATCAAAGGGATTTTGGCTTTGAACTCAAACACAGTCATCAGCTCTCTTGCCTGTATGACACCACAGCTTCAGAGCTATGCTTTCTCCAGCTCCTTTTTAACTGTGCTCAAACAAAGAAAGCTGTTCTACAGCCGAGTACTCTCAAGAGTAAAGAGATGAGGATGCTTCAAACCTTTTGGATTGATCCTGTATGGAGCACTGGACTGAAACTGTGTCTCCTCCTTTCTCAGAGAATCTGGGATACCCAAGATATTCCTGGATTAATTTTCTGTTTCTTTATTGTTAATTTTCTGGATTTTATTAAAATAAAAGGACAAGTTAATTGAAATGGAAATGAAGCCAGACTCACACAGGTTTATGCTAACCTCCCTTGTCCCCATCACTGTGATTTTTAAATGACCCAAAAAGCTTTATGATATCTTTCAAACAGAAAAGCAAGCTGTGTTATGAACCTAGCTTGGGATCAAAGGTCATAACTGTGAATAAAAACCTGAGATATGTACCTTATTACTGTCTAATTACTAGTTCTGTTTGAAGAAATCCTCTTGGGTGCTTTTTATTAGTTCCTGTTGCTTTGCAAGAGAACCCRAATTGCTTTTCAGTGAGAATCCATATTGTGCTTTGTGTTATTATTACTTAGTCAACAGTACCAAAGATTTCTTSCATAATCTAAACAWAGGAGGAAGGAAATATTATTTACARTTCAGCAGCTCTGAATGTGTTTTTGCTGGACAACAGAAAAGCAGTTTTTGGCCTGAGGTTTTTCTTCCATAAATGTCAACCTCTACTGTCCAGCTGAAGAGATTTTTTTTTAGCAGCAATTTCAAACATCTTTTTACAGTGAAACTGCTTACTCAATTTATCTGTAAGAAATTGAGCCTTTTCCTTTTAGTACACATGTGCTGTCACTCATGATCTCCATTTCTGTTTTATCATGTTGACTATTGTTGAATAGTTATTTGATTTGCCCAGTATTCCTAATAGGAACTAGCAAATATCCAGGTCTAAATGATAAAGGAGAAAGAACACTTATTCTCACTCTTGGATTTTCAGCAACACTCTCCCTTTCAATTCTGCATCTCAGAGATTAATTTCTGACATTTYTTCAAGCTTYTAATTTTATTTAATGTTTGCTTCATGCATAGATTTTGTTATCACAAAAAAAATTCTGTATATGGGAGCTTTTCAGCTATTTTTTCAACATTAGAATYATAATTAATATTATTTAATATAATTTTTAGTTCTCTTTACTATACTTCTACTTTCATGTGCTTTAATGTATAAACTCTCTAAGCCCAATGTTTTTTTACCAAATTATMTATATACTCACTTACATTTTTCATTAGCTACTGCATTCATCATTTCTTTTCACTTGMATTGCCCCTAACACAAAAGGCCTTTTTTGCTCCAGAAATGGTCTTTAATCATATCAGGGATTTTTGTGTGAATTATTCACTCATATTGCAAGTATTTTCTTTTAGACATCCAGAAGTATTATTGTGATATCATTTTGCTGATATACAGAGGGCCATATATTATTCCATTTTCTTAATCTAAGACTCAAACCTCTACCTGCAATTAACTATAGCTACTTAGTTCCCTCATTCCTTCACTTCCTTCCTTTAAAAATTCAGCTTATGGTTGGTTGTTCTCCTGAGTCCACTGTGCATATTTTGAAATTTATTTCACCACTTTTTTTATAGAACAAAATTATGTTTGTGGATATCAAGGTTAAATTATTGTGYATTTATTTCTTTATTTTTCTTGCTATCTTTTTGTTTTAACATTTCACTGCCTTACATCATTTTCCACACCTGTATCATTTTATCTAGTGGTTCATTGTATCTCTCTGCTAGCACACTCCCTGTAGAGCAAAGATTCCTCTCAGGCATCTCTACATCATTAGGATTCTTTTGTCTTTGGTGATTACATCTGCCATTCCAGCATCTGTATCTTTTCTTACAACATAGAAAGCACTTTGCACTAATTCTTTTGTCTTCTTCTGCATCCACAAATAGAAAATACAAACACACTTCTTATTAAACTGTCTTGYATTTTCCAGTAGCAAACTTAAATAGCTCCAATGGTTTTCTGCATATTAGAAAGTGAGTAGGATAACAGTTTGGCAAGCCAAGACCTCCTGTAGTTTTAATCTACAACTCACTGTTAGATCATGTAGACATTATTCATGGAGCAAAACTTGAAGGGGACTCCTGCTTCTCTGGATGCATATCTTGATTTCAAAATTGTGGGTTGCCAWTAAGATAGTCCTATCCCACCACACATCTCTGCAAGAGATTCAATTCTCTAATCCCTAACTATAACATTAAGTAGCTTAGTCCCAGAAGTACATTGAAAAACATGAATTTCATATCATCCCACCTACTGGAATATACTGYCCTCAGTAAATTCCTCCTTTCACTTCCCATTGACCAGCATTTATGAATTTCTCTTCAGGTTGCAGTTTTTTGTGAATTTTGCCTTCAGGGAAATGCTTCCTTCAAGGCACCCCACAGGCACATTTGCAAAGAAGYACATTTCAGTCAAGCATCACACTTCTGTGTGTTTACCCCACCATGCCATAATTCCTAKCCAGACACAAGCTCTCTGGAAGAGAGAAAAGGCTAAAATTTTGCTTCCTGTAGAGATTATGAATACGCATGTCAAAGGGTCACATATCATAAAATATTCTCATTGTCTGTACTACATAAACCCACTGCATCTGTATAACACTGAAGCATAATAGTATGAGTTCTTAAGGAGATAAATWATGTCAAACTTTATGCTTTCCTAGAGAAAAGAAATGATATTACATATTTCTTTGCCTAAAGGAATTTGGGATAAACCAGAGAAATGAAGAGAAGAATTGAAGAACTTAGTGATAAGAGCATGTAAAATTTTTACAGTTTTTTAATTCATTAATATTATTATTGTAATTGTCATTTATTATTGTTATTATTTATTTACTTATTCATTTAAAATTATTTGACTGAACATGTATCTTTCATGATAGGATGGTTAAGTCATGAAAGAAGCATTTTCACTTACTGAAATTTAGATTCCTCTAAATCTCCTCATTTATTCAAGTTAAAATGAGAACAGCTCAAAATATTTTAATTGTCTAAGTAACTGCAAAGGGAGAAGAAAACATTGCACTTTCACAAGGATTAACTACCAGTTGTCCAGTAATATTTATTTGCTTTTCTTCAGGGAATCTCTAAAATCGACCCTTTTCTCATAAAACAAAATAATAGATATGAGAAATAAGCTTTATGATTGCATCACAACAGTGAATTCAACATTCTGTGAACATAATTTTTTTCATTTAATGTAGTAATTCCRTCCATTTATATATTAACAGGATCCATTAGATTTGGAGGGAAAGAGGAAAAGTAGAGGACAAATGATATCTACTGGAGTATGTCTGTACTTGTGAATCAGGGTGCACAATATACATTTGTAAATATAATTTTAGATACAGTTGTATTACACACTAAAAACATCTGATATATCTAAGAGTGTAGTTCAAGGCTACATGGCAAATGTAGCTCTTGGCAGAGTACTAAATAAAATGCTAACAACATGTGCAGMATAAGGTAACTCTGAAATACGTGCTGCAGTTTAATTTATGTGACGATTCATCTTTCAAGAACAAGCAGGATGGCCAGCTCTAGAACCTCAATCTTTGCTGCACCTATACATCAGTGTAAATACAGAGATAGTGAAACACTTCCTTTTATGCTCAACTGAAAATAAGCATAATATCATATATATGGCAAAGCAG
>CADDXX010000021.1:1977712-2031022 GCA_902810485.1 Alauda arvensis
AACCATTCTGCACTCAATCTTTCAGCATTAAAGAACTGACTCAACCATGATAGATTACTTCAKCCACCAAAATTCTCTAAATTTTTCAGACTTTCTGTCTGAAACAAAGGATTTGGTTCAAGTATGAAGTCGTTCCATGCAGGAAATAAGATCAAACTTTTATTTGCAAATGTTTAGTGTGGAGACACCAGTTTGTGTATACACCAGCACACAGGCATTAAAATGTGCAGAATTTTATGTTTTCAAATGCAACAGTTGCAAATTACTGCATTTTTGAAACTATAGGTAGGACAGTTTCCCATTGCCCTGTCCTGGCCATTATGCTACTACACCAGGTCCTGCTGTATGCTCTCTCCTTCCTACCCCTCCATAGTCTGAGATCTGATTTTAGCAGAATCCACCCAAAAATACTTTTTTTTTGCCAGAGTCACCTCAGTTTCAAAAAGTTTCTTCTGTAAAGCCCTCACCAAAAATCTCTGGTAAGGGAACATACCTCATATCCAAGGCAACTTTCAACTAACTACCACCAGTAAGCTARGGAGATTAATTCAGAAATGTTTATTTGTACCACAAAGCATAATACCATGGAAATATGTCCCTAAAGAAAACAGATATGGCTCTTATATTATGGAACATAGAAATATCCCTCTGAAACACCAGAAAGGATTGCTTACATTATCAAGCGCACAAATCTAGACATTTTAGATAATTAATATCTGGRAAAAAGCCCAAACTTTAGGCAACAGTGTCAGAGTTTTTTTTTTTCCAATATAATAGTAGTTCATTTGCAGGTTCACAGAAAAATCAAAAGTAAAAATCTTAGAAGCTGTTTTAAAAAACACTTTCTGTATTTAGGTCATAAAGATGGAAACTTAACATCTTTTTACAATTATCAAAAAAGCTTAAAGGAARCCAAAGTAATGATTTCCACACCATATTACTTATAAACCTATAGAGAAAGGTTTTCATATAAAAGTTGTCAAAGACTTGTGAATTCACCTGTTAATCTGTAATTCTGACTAGAGTCATGGCTCAGTACTTATATTAATTGTAAGTATTGCTCCAAATATATAAATTATTCTACTTCATAAACTTGGTCTTTTTTATCTGCATATGTGTTATAATTACCTGACAGGGCTACTTTGTAGTAAAACTTAAAAATATATGCTTCTCCTTAAAAAGTTGAGTTACACCAAGTAATTGACCAGTAAAGGCCATTCACAAAACATCCTCTATAATATTTGGGATCTCAGTTCCAGTTGGCAGAAGTAAAACTAAAGGCAATAACACATCTTGAATGCTGGATCCAAAAGCCTTTACCTCTGCAATTATCCGCAGAAGTCAATAATGTTAAAAAGTACTCATCAGAGTACATCAGGGTGAGTAAAGGTTCACAGTCTGCCCTGTATAAGAGGGTGATTTTCCCCTCCTAAGGAATGTGAATGACCCATTTAATTAATCCTAGTTGTACCATGAGGAAGTGGTGGTGTTATATATTAGCGAAAACATTTATGTTCAGGTCAGATCAAGACCCAACAGCTTTGCACTTAATAATATCTCTCTCTCCAGATTTTGCTGAGCACAAAAATATATAAAGATCTGTATTGCTCTAGCTGGGCAGGTACTTCCTTAAGGTAAGAAAAACAGAGGAGTTTTCTGTGCAAGGGCATGTCTCCAGCACAGAGTGGCTGAGTGTGCAATTCCAGCACAGAGAACATTCAATTCCAGATTCTGGTGATAAGAATGCCTCCTCTTCACTAAATTATCAAAGAAGAAATATGAGCCTGATTTCATAATCATAATTCAGTTAATTAATGAAAAAAATGTTTACTCAGTCTTTTTTTTAAATTAATTTTTATGTTTGCAAAGTGAAGGCATTTTCTGCCCCTGAGCTTTCTTGTACATTGTTACTGCAGCTCATTCTTATGCTTTYTTAAACATAGATTATGCTTCTTGTTAGTGTTAATTTCCTGTGATAACAAGAAAAAAATAAGAATATATATAGACAAGAGGGGGAGAACAAGTGGTATCAGTAGAAAAGATTAATATATGCTGGAATTAATATAACATTTACATTCATCACAACAGTATAAAACACTCAAGGGTATCATGCTGTCTATGCTTTAGGACACAGTGAGTCAAATAACTTTCAAGCTCACTTCTGAAAGACCAGTCAAGCTGGCACAGGAATGTTTTTAGAGTGAAAAGCAACTTTTAGTGCAGCAAATATGCCGTGTAGTCTCATTAATACAGYCAAAATGTAATACAGAAATCATTTACCCAAACATGGTTTTGTAATTATGGTTTAAAAAGCTTTCAAAACTTCACAGAATTCTGTAAGTTAAGGTCATAACATGAAATTGCTTCCTAGAGCAAAACTGATATAAACAAATCCTTTCCTTAAGAATTCCTTTGTTTAAGCCATTTCTATTTCTAAAAGAGAARGAGTTGCAGAGAATCCAGATGAGCAGTTTAAAAATATGAATCTGTCTTAGGCACCTGCATTGAAATCACTATGGGGTGTCACAAATGGCACAATTGGCTGTAAAGCTTAACAAAATGAACTTGCTCATTTTGCTCAAATAAAATGAATGTTCATTCCTAGTCTTCTTAAATTCTTATCCTAAATTTACTCCTCAATTAGAAGGACCTACTGAGCAAGAAACAAGCTAAAGCAATCAAAGAAAAATGRCTGAACACCATTACTTTCTTGCAATTTCCCATATCACAAAGAGCCATTTCCCAAATACGTATGTATCAAAGCTTTCATATATATGCTGGCAAATCTATCATCTCTTGCACTCAAAGAATCATCAAATTAAGAAATGTTGATTATGAAACCCATGCAAATTCAAACAGGGATTGGGGTACACGTTTCTCTCTATAAAATATTTTACATTTTAAACATCTCAAAGAGGACCATGTAGCATATACACATTTAATGAAAAAGAAAAGTAAAAAAACCTGCCTAAACCAACCAACCAAAAACAAAACAAAACAAAATTAAAAAAAAAAAAATTAAAAAAACCAATCCAACCACACCCCAACAAAACCATCAAAACCCCAGTTGGGATAAAGCCTATTATCAGCTGGCAACAATTTTCCAGATGAATGATGGTGAGGTGTCCTGTGTGCCAAAACTCTGTCCCCTACAAATCTGATCCCTTTGCTAAATGGCCACTRTTGTCAGTTTCTTTCAGTTACTTTCCGCATAAGTGAATTTCAGCTGGCAACAAAGAAAAATGTCTATTATTTGTTTTCATGAAGCTGATAGCATCTTTAGTACAATTGCACACAGCTGCTGGGGAYGAGCGATGCTTTGCCAAGTGCATCCCATGATGTCTTGTTTCYCTCTTTTCATGCATTGTTTCCTTTCCATTCTCTCTGCAATAAAAAGAAAAGAGAAATCACCAAAATTGAATAGAGAAAACTTGTTCTTATTTTTTGCTTATGAGGCAAGGGAATGAACCCACCACTGAGAAGGGATGGCTGGGGACACAGCTTTCATTAGAAGAGCCTTTTTAGGAAAGAGAATGACAATAAGGGACAGAAACTTTTTAATAGCAAGCCAGGTGAGGATGGTCAGGAGCTTACGGCATTGCAACAGACTTCACGGGAAACTATATGCAATAGCAGACTGCAGCCATGGCCAGTTTGCTGTCACTTTAGGATATATGTTTCATAAAGTCAAAAACTGAAATAATTTGGATGTTGATGCAACCAGAAGAGAGGCTCAGGACTAGCTTTTGAACCCTTGAATGAAGAAAGAGAAGGCTGCAATGGTAGTAATTAAGATGGATAGCAACAATAACCTTAGTTAAATCAATGTTTCCTATAAAAGCCTTCATAAAACCACCTTTCCCTTTGCAAAATCACTTCTAGTTTCTTTTCTGAGTTTAGCTTCCCCCATCCAGTTCTCTGTGTGTGCGGGAAATAGTTAAAGTAAGAAGGCTTTTAGGGGCTAAGAAAGCAGGCCTCAGAAACAGAAAGAGCAGAGAAYTTAGAGCTAGCTGCAGCTGCAAATTATGAATAGCAGAAGAAGATATAAAAATACAGCAAGCAAGGACATTAAACAATAATATGAGTCTTAGGCTTGGCCATGATAAATATGCTTAGCAAGATAGTAGAAAGTTTTAAGTTTAATAATAGAATATTGTGYRTTGTTAATTCAAAGCATTGTTGTGTTCCTCTGAGAAAYGGTTTTCCTCCCCCCAGGATATGATGGAATGCATAAACAKCTTTCCTGACTTTCCCCTCTCCCCTTATCCCATTGGCYARGGRCCAAATATCCCCTCCTTGGGAAAAAAACTTATATAAGACCCTGTATTTCTTTGTTCTGTCTCTTTCCCCRCATGGACCACCACTAATAAAGAGCTTCAGAYAYCTCTAGGGGAGAGCCTCTTTTRGTAATTCCAGTCCTACCTCTGGGATATTCCCCCCCTAAGCCTCGCAGGGATCTGAGCTGGCCAGAGAGTCTCAGGGGGCTGCAGGGGGGATAATCTCAAAGCATAACAAGCAAGCATTGTTAGAAAGGTGCATGTGAGCTTTTGGTGATTGGCTAAAATAGTTGTCTGTAAGSTTTAACAATATGCTATTGGTTGAAAAACTTTTAAAGCGTCATGTAACAAAGAGATCTTTGGCTGCTGGCTGCTTCTAGCAAGGYGTGAGCCATTGCCATGTTTTTATTGTCTTAAACCTGGTATCGAGACTGATTACAGCAATAAAGCTCTGGGAAACGTCTTCCAGCAGTCCCGTCCTGTTCTTGCAAGTATTCCAACACAGTGCAAGCTCTCCATCATTGATAACATCATTTTATACTTTCATTTTTTTATGAGGGAATATTATGTATCATTAGTTTTGTCCCTAATATTGGCCTCTTAGCAAAAGCAAAATAAATCAAAAAATAATAATGAAAAAAATCCAACCCACATTATTTTAAATTTGCTAGAATATGCCATATGCATTCATGCTTTTAAAAAGGGAGTTGAGAAGCTTCAGTGAGTAGACTACAGAATAACAGTACTACAATATTTTCTTAAGCATAAAGATGTTTTTGCAAATGTACTCCAAGCCATTATGAGCATGAAAGAAATTTAATGTTCCTTCCTAATAGAATGCATGCATGATACCTCCATCTTTTTTCAAATCCATGAATGACTGATAGACCTAGAAGTAGTGGAAAAACCAAAATTTGAAACTACAAAATTTTTTCAAATTTCTTTATTTTCTTAATGACGCAATACACAGCCCAAGCTGCAGTACTTTACTTATTATAACACTCAAATGTCTATCTCACCCAGATTTAAATTTGCAATTTTGTATACCAAATATCTTAAGAAACATCTCAAGAAATATGTGTTTTATTCACGAGAAGTATGCATTTCGTACTCTGCTCTGTCCAAGAAACTCAGTGATAAGAAAATATCTCTCAATCCCCCAGGTTTTAAAACKGAACGTTTTCTTCTTTTATTGAGAAAAATTAAAAAGCTTCTTCTTTCAGGGGCTTGTGCTATTTACTTCAGCAAGTACTGAAATTATTAACAAGTATATAAATACTTGTAAGGATGTGTGAGTCGATGCAGGCAGCCAGAACAACCACAAACCACAGCTGAAATGCAAAGAATAAATATATTTCACTACCTCATTAACCAGAGGATCCTGAGTTAATACTTATGTGGAGACAAAAAATTGCAAACACCAGAACTTTCAGGCTCAGTAATTTCTTCTCAGGAGCTGTTACAGTGCTGTGTTTTAGATTCAGAATAAGAATGGTATYGATAACACATTGATGCTTTGGTTTTTTGCTAGGTTGTGTTTATCCTAAATCAAGAACTTTTTCTTGTCTCATGTTCTGCCAGTGAGGAAGCACACAATGGAAACTRAGCATAKCTGGGACAGGTGACCCAAACTGACCAAAGGGATATTCCACACCATAGAARGTCATGCTCTGTATATAAACTGGGGGGAGTTACCCCCAAAGGGCAGCTGGTCTGGGTTCAGGAAGGGAAGTCTGGCACTGGTCAATGGGTGGTGGGCAATTGCATTGAGCATCACTAGGTTATTCCCTTTTCATCACCATTTTTATTATTTATCATTATTATTTCATTTTACTTTATTTTCAATCATTAARCTGTTCTTATCTCAGCAYACAAGTTTTATTTTGATTCCYCTCCCCATTCCATCAGGGTAGCAGGGGAAAGGGTAGGGTGGAGGGAGCAGCTACCTAGGGCTTCATCTCCAGCTAAGCTTAAAACAATGGCAYATCTTGTCATACATGGAAACTAAAATTGATTGGGCTATACCTCTGTAGAACAAGTAAGTGGAAGCCTGGAAGTGGGGTTTTCATATCTGTTCTCTTTTGCACCAGCATATATGTRTAATCACCCAGATGTGCACAGACACGTAAAAAAAGGAGTAATTCTGATATCACGCGAGTAGATCATTTCGCATTTCATTAAACACAGAAGAGGGACGTATAAAAAAATCTACGTTGCATAGTTTTGGTTTTCCTTTTAGTAAGTCAGAAATACAGTCATTTTCATATATTGAATATTTAAAATAAATTACAAAATTATTCCCTTAGACACACTCAGAAAATATAAGCATGATTATATACAAATGAATGTGGTCTTCTCTTGACCTCCCACTTGCTTCCTAAAAGGAGCATATTTAATTACTTGAATGAACCATTATGTAATTAAGAAAGAAATCCTGTGATAGTACTTAAGCATGATTACCTTTTAAAATATGCTATATTCGTTGATTTGAAGCTGAATTCTGACATTCTTCTCTTAGATAATTTTCAAAAATTTAGTACATTTGTTCCAAAACCTATTAATGTCTTTAACCAAAGGCTTCTTCACAGTCTGCTAAARCTTTGGGAAGTTTTCATGACAAGACATATCTATTTCAGGGAAATACAACAAGAATATACTCAAACAGGAAACAACAGCTAGCCTAGGAGAAAATTGATTTTTAATGTCCATAATTCACAGACAGAAACTGTTATGCAGTGACTGCAGGAAAAGCTTATATGGATGTTAAATCATTGTAATAGTTGCACATACAACTGTTCCAAGAGATATAAAAGGTAGTGTTTTAAAATACAGCTTCCTCCTGTTGAAAGTTTCTAGTCTAAACAGGTGCCACTTTGACATTCACATTCACTCTCCTCCACTGGGGTTTTAAAGATGATGGTAGAATAATCAACAGTCACTGCCTCTCAGTATAAAAATGGTGACTCACAAAGGCTGACTAGTGCCTCCAAGAATACAGTCCGTATTTTCATAGCATAAAATAAAGATTTTCTGCAACACTTGTAAATGATACATCCTCATACTGTCTGAAAATTATTCACCATAAATTCTGATGCTCCTCCTATCTCTGAATGCCCATCTGTGGTACAGCTGCCMCAGTCCAAAGGCTCCTAGGCTAGTAGGTGACAGACTGGAATGCAACTGGTTGGACAAAACCTCATCCTTCAAAGCGTATTTCAGACACATCACACCATTGCTTTTAACCTTTTCTACAATTTAAAATGGCAATTAATATCCTTCTTTATGATATTCTACAGGTAGAATCCCACTGTTAAGTATGATGAAAATAAGACACRTGAAATATAAACCCAAACCATCTCTATTCTGTCTTGATCAAYTGTTCTCTTTTCAACTTCCCCACTTGGTAAGGATAATACACCTAGCCCTTATCTCCTGGGTTTTTTCCTCTTGATATTCATTTCAGGATATTTTTACTTGAGCAGGAAAACAAATGTGCAAAATTTCATGAAAATTAGTAACTTTATAAAATAGTTGTTATTAGTAGTGATTTTTTCCCTTTTTTTTCAGAAAAGCAAGGTCCTCCAAGTCTCTCCAGTAGTAASGAAAAAGAAAGCATAGCCACCGTAGTGACCAGGTATTGATGACAAGCATTAGTCCAGCAGAAGTCAGAAACCATGATAAGATCTCCAGGGGAGTGTACCGTCCTGTGAAAGATTCAGTCACATACACAGAGTTACAGGATGGATATTGTCATATTAGCAAAATTCCAGCCATCTGCTCCTGGCTCTTCATGTTCTTGTCCCAGGCTAAGCCCAGGATTTGGGGAGCCTGTCTTGTCACAGCAGTGTTTGAGGGGGACTTTCTATCAGGGCTTGGAGGGCTGGGAGACCTATGTTTGGTGTAGTGCTCCTGTTGAAGAGCTATGCATCTCTTTATATGCACCATGACGTTCTTTTTGATGCAAGAACAGTTTGCATTTAATATTTATATTTTTAAATATTACTTAATTTCATTTAAAGACTTAACACAATAACCACATTCTTCAATGTCCCTTTAATAAATCCAGAGATTTATTTTTTTWAATTGAAATAAAGCATCTAATTTTTAAATTCTCTCTTTACCCCCTTCTTTGTAAAAAAAAAAAAAATCCTTAAATTCCTTAATAAATCACCTGCAAAAGCTCCAGACATTGACTGTGGCTTAGTTGTTCCTGTTCTCATTTTGGAATTTTTTTTTTCTTCCCTTGCTTAATGGGGGATGGAAGACTTAATTATTTGAATTAAATTTTATATTCAAGCCTGATATCATTTTATCACTGTCACAGGAGCTTAGGCTAATGTTTAAAGGACTCCTTATAGACTTATTACGTACTGAATTGTGGAACACATCAATATTTGCACATATCCATCTCCTCTGAAGAAAAGGAATGCCCTAGGCCTTCTTGCTCACAGTTTATTCACTGTTACAAAAATTGGTGTTTTGGAATGTCAATTTATATTTTATCTGTAGAATGAGAAACATAAAAATCCAAGATTGTGCTCTGAACTTATGTCATAAGACCATCTGCTATTTGATAGCCATTCATTAATGCTCTCACCTGCCCAGCTACTTCTTCTCTGGCTCWGCACCCATTCCCAGCTACATGACAAGTGACCTCTAGTTCCAGTATATCTTCCTCTTTCAAAYAGAGTAAGATTACTTGGAGAAACATCATTCTTTCAACTATCATCACTCCTGCTTGATTAAAAAGTAGAAAATATTAGGCATCATAACAGGCTTCCTGTCACTTTTGAATTTTGTCTCCTTTAGCCTGAAATTCAGAACTCTRCTTTCAACCTCTGCTGCTTATCCACTGCCACTACCAGCTCTAGRTTTTTGGCAGCCCTTATCCACACTCAATGACAGTACAGTGATCTTTTACCTTGCCTACTAACTGCCTTATGGAATCCAGGAACAGTTTCTCATCACTGAATTTCTCACTGGATTCCTTTGTTGTATTTACTGGTTTTATTTCTCCTGGACTGAAAAATAAAACAGCTGTACAGCACTCATCTTTAGCTGCTTTATTCAAATATTAGAATGTAGCTCCATTATATTCATTTTCCCACCCTGCAGGATCAGGAGGGTTGTTTATTCCAGCATTCTGTCACTCTATTCCTCTTCATTCCTGTTGTGTCTTTTCTCTGTATTCTCTGATCAGTTGATACATAGTCCATGACCCAATGATTACCTTACACCATTTCCTGGCACTTTATTTTCATATGCATTAGAAATTTTTTTTTATTAGAAAACACTTGAAGGAAAAAAGAAGGATCACACAAGCTGACACTGTCAGACAATGTCTGAATTTCAACAGATTTCAAAATAAAATGTATTGTTGTGAAATTTTGTGACAATATTATAATTATTGACAAAGCCATGTTAGTCGTTACTAAAGAGCAAGATTATTCAAATAAATAATCTCATCTGTTTTGTGTTCCCCAATAGAGTTTGCTGAGGATATTGCTCCTGATGAGTATCACACATTGGCACCAGCTGCATCAAGAGCACTGTGAGGCATCTACCTCTCTAAAGCACACCTGATCAGAGCTCTCCTGTGCCAATGGCACTGCCAACATTGATGAGAATTCATAAGACACAACGAAAATCAGATTTTTAGGAAACACATGCACTTACATATTCTAACTTTGCATCCAAAAAGATTRCAGCAAATATATAGTAGGTCTGTATTTATTAGACATGTGGTCTAATGAACAAATTGGCATATGAGTTTATTTGTGTTGTTATTTTAAAGACTTGATAGGACAATTGCTACACATCCACATAGTATTCATTGATGGAATATAGATTCTCATTAATTCATTTAGGGATATTACTTTTTGCTTATGTAGATGGTAAGGTCTGTTCCCCAAGGATCTAAAACTGAATTATTCAGTACTCTCTGACAACACTCACAACAAATTAAATAAAATCAAAATGAATCCTGACGACTTTCCCCTTATATTCACACTTTAAAATAATAAGCCCTGACAAAAGGGCATTATCATCTCATATGGCCCAATTARGGAAACTAAAGGCTTGAGGCCATATTATTTGCTACGGCAATTTCATATTGAACTGCATTGGAATGATCTGCCAGAAGTCTGGCTATATTCCCAGACTTAAAATTTATGCACCGTGATTTGCTAGCCTGAGAAGAAAAAAGGACTTAGGTGGAAAAAAAAAAAAAATGTATCTGAAATAGTTAATAACGAAATTGTGAGGGAGAGTTGTCAGATTTAGCACACAGCACACAACGTGCCCTATTTTCTTACAGGTTAAGTTTAGTGACAGATCTGGTATAAGGAAGTGCAGACATTTCCAAGGTGAGRGCTAGCCAGTAATCACCTGGGATTAAACTAGGAATATTTTTTGTTTTCCCTTTTTTGTTCTGATGCTATTTCCAATACTTTTAAAAAATCTTTATCTGTACTGGAATTTTATCCAGTTCATTAATTATTAAAAATTTACAGGTTTTACATTGGATAAGTACAAAAGAACAGTTTAGTCTTTCAAATCTTATCTAGAGAAAGATATCTGTTACTGTCATTAATTGGTCAAAACAGTACTACAAGGCTTTGTCAACAACATACTTGTCTTCATAACAATCAAATACTTGAATGTCATTTTTTTATTGATCTAATCTTTCCTAAATATTTATCAATAGAAACCATAAGGTAAGAGACACATGTAACTTTTTCTTTTTATGCTTTAGACAAATTGAATGATACGGCCAACTGTTGATAATTTTTTWWAATAATTTTTTCCATACCTTTTAATAATAAATGATAAAGATATTAACATTTGCTCATGTCAACCTCATTACATATTTTACCATTTGAAGTAAAATGTAAATATAACTTTAGTTTTAGAGAATTTGCAATGAAGAAGTGACTCTAAACTGGCATTTTAAAACCTTGTCACAGAAATATCAGACATTCTTATAATGTATGTGTAATGAAARAATGCTATAAGTCAGACAGAAAACCTGAAACAACGAAGTGCACATGGTGGTGTTTTAGATATTATACTTTAAAGGGTAAAAGAAATGTTGCCTTTAATAGTAATTTTTTTTTCTACATGTTTATATCTTAAAACCTTCATCTTGGTGAATGCTGACAGCACATTCTATTATTTATCACTTATCCTGATACAGCATCTTCATGATATTAAGTACCATATGAAATCATAAGTACACTTTCCTCCACAGAGTCCACAATATAGAAAGGCAAAACAAAAATAAAAAGTGAAAATAAAAGATACACCACAAAATAACACTSAATTTGCTCCATTTCATCTCTGACTACAGAGACTACCATTTTTTCCAGAACTTGAGTCAAATTTCTATATACCTACAGCAAACTAATTGTCATTATGGAATTAAAATACTCTTAACTCAAAACTGCTATCTGCATCAATAAGGAACCCAGTAGGCTGATAAGAAATTTGCATTCTGTGAGTTGTGTTTTGTCCTCACTAAAAAAAAACCAGTTTCAAATTTCACTTGATAGAATCAATTTGAAGCATTTTATATCTCATACCAGAACTTCAAAAATGAGAGCAGTAAAAGACAGCTGGTTAAGAAACTGCAGGAATTTGATCAGAGAAACAGTTAAAAGAAACATCTATTTAATTAGTTTGTGTTAAAATAATTAAATCAAAGTAAAATAGTAATGCAAAGTTAGTTTGAATTTATAAAYAAAGTTTCTATTTTATTTTTTCTCAAGCAACAATGGTAAATGTTCTAAATGCATCAAGTTGGAAACTGAGGACTCCAGCCACTCAAGGACAGCTCAGTGTTAAAAAAGATATATATGCCTGATGGCATTTTTTATCTTTCCAGGACATATATAAGAGGAAAAAAATATTTCCCAATGCATATAGAAATCAGGAAAAACAAATTTTTAGGTTGTTTCTTAGACTATCTAAATCACTGTGAAGACAAAATATAGAAATCCTGTTTAATTCCTCCTTCACYAKTATGCCTTMACATTTTAATKCACCATTAGTTTTCTACTATTTTGYGACTATTAACAGTAACACTGAGTAGTGTTAGTAATAGCACTAGCAGAAATAGCAACCTTCTATTGCTGTTCACATACTACAATTTTAATGGTTTGCACTATATATATACAATGTCACATGACTCCTGTGCCTTAAATCTACATGTGCTGTACAGTGTTTTATCAAATGGTCTGATCATATTTAATATGTAAATAATATTACAAGCACATCTTCTACACATATTTAAGAATTCATTTTATTTGTGTTTTAAAACTCACTTCTATTATACAGCTCTAACTTAGCAATGGGCTGAGGAGAGTATCACAAGATAGTCCCTCCATCCACCATGCAACACTGGCTTAGCACTAATTAAGTGCCATTCTGCATAGTACAAATTCTACAGTCAAACCTCCTGCCTTGAAAAATAGACACTCCTTGCTAAGCCTTGCCTTTCTTGTGTAAGTGATTTGCATGCAAAAACATAGCAATATGCTCTGAATTTRACCACTGTTTCTGAACATCACAAACAATGAAATAAACAGATGGGTAAACACCTGTCAGAGTTGATCCATTTTAAAAAATGTATGGTCAAAGTCTACATAAGATATCTTAAACGCTCTAGAGATCCCAAAAACAGAAGACACARGACAGAGGAGAAGGCTGCTTGGAATACTAATTTAATGAAAAATATAGATTAAAATCGCTTTAAAATAATCATCTCACAGATTGCCCATAGCCATCTTCATCATCTTATGAGATCCATAAAGGGCAACCTTTGTTTAATAGCAACATCTGACATTTATTGCTATGCCTCAGATAGACGGTGTCCCTTTCAATTTATGAAGTCATAAGAGCACCATATCTCTTTTTGGGAAAACAATGTATGGTAACTGGGTCTGTTTTTCAAATATCAAAACAATGTTTAAGCCACATCCAAGTAGCTCCACAGCATCTCTCAAGGGATTTTCAGGTAATAAAAACACTTTTTGGTACAACAGATCTGAATTTGACAAGAATAAAGTACTCTCTGCAAAATAAATCCACATGACAAAATAATGTAATTGAAGTTCTCATAAAGGCAAAAACCCAGTTGCTGTATTGATTCTACTGGTGCTTTATAGAGTCAGTTGTATCTAAGCTATGGAACTCCAGATGGACTCTCATCAGATAGTTCTTTACATGGGTTTCCATCAAAAAATTTTTTCAAATCATTATTTCATCTAGTGTCTCAATATGATATTGGAAGTTCCATGCATTTAAAAGTTATAAGCAGGCTTACAACTGCCTTAAAAGTCATAAGAGTTTATAAGATAGAAACTTTTCCATTTGATTTACTCTGTGACTTCTGCATTTTTAGGCTTTATTGAATATTGTTTTCAATATTTCCAGGAAAGGAATCTTTTCTCCAAATAATTTATATTTTAAGATTTCTAAATAGTCTCAKTCTTGCATTAAATTATTAAGAAGTGGCAATACTGAAGGGATAGTAGCACCTGTTGAACCTCCAGCAGAGTATTAAAGCTTGCACAGAAATGTTAGCAGACCTGGTCTTGATCCTGCCATGAATGTCACTCAGGAGGAATGTTAGGCAGACCTAAMTGTGTGATCAAAGGAGGCCCCACASTGCATAACACACTAAGTGGTCTTCAGCAGCAGTCCTTGTTCTGTACAGCTTCTGCCTTCAGGCACCCCTGCTGCCACAGGCATGGAAGTGGCTCCTGGAAACCTCACCCTTCTCAGCAAGTTACTCTACACTATGTTAATAAGTGTATTCAATTTTACAAAATAGGGATTATTTTACATTGTCTCTTTCACAGCACCATTCATTTCACAACCCACACTTATTTAATTGTGTAGGTTTAAGCTTATATACTTGATGCAATTGTACCAGGAATGTGAAGTGTCAAGTATTCTAGCTTAGAATTTTTGTCCTCCATTCTGGTTTTTTAATGAGGTCTTGAAGATGAAATCACTGTGAATAAACATTAAATCTTTTCCCACTTAGTTTCTCCAGAATTCAGAAGAAAACTAGAATTAGAATGAATCCTTTTTTTTAGCAACAATTTYAAATTGTGCAGTGTCTCATGCGATAACAATTTTGTTCATCAGCTTCAGCAAGATCAGCCCTGTAATGGGAACATGCCTTTAGATTACCTTGACTTTACTGTGAGCAGAGAGAGCACCAGCCTTTGCCCATGCAAATCTGATAGACACCATCACTATTTTGTCTTCTTTAAGCAATGCACAGAGGTGAATATATCATGAAGTGGCTCCAGAAGTTGGGAGATAATTGCATGCAGAAAATRTAAAAATTCACACGGACACAGAGAAGCACCAAAGCACAATACAGCTGTGGTATTTGGGTTCACTTCTGTGTATACTTCACATCAAACATCTGTATGCATTTTTGACTAATGTTTTATTCTAATCTAGATGCTTTAAATCAATCATAAATCAAGGTTTAGATAGAATGCTATGTTTTAAASAGAACTAAATTAGGAATGCAACTTAAGCTAAGTGACTAAGTACCAAAATAAAAGTTCAAGAACAGAAAATAGCACCCTTTTTATCTGATATTAATAAATGTAGAGGATGTTTTCATGCTTTTCTCTCCTTAGGACTTGAAAGCCTCAGAATATCCTTAGGTTATTTATCACTTCTGCAGATCACATTTATGGGTACGAGCAACATTGATGTTTCTCTTCAGATTTTTCCAAAGTCACCATAATTATTTCTGGCATAAATATGTCAATATTACCACACTAAATGACCAGCTGTCTCAAAACTCCTTTAGGTAAATCTCTATGATATCTCTACACCTGTTCATTGTCACACTGGTTACAGTATGAGAATACACTCCRTGCATGGGACAGACCACATGAGCACACCTCAGTGATTTGCTTTCCTTTGMTGTTAATCTCATGTATTTCACCAAACCTTTCATTTGGTTCCATACTTCCTCATCATGCCCTTGACCAACCAATCAATTGAATGAGGGCAAATGTATTTCCTGGAAACATCTTTCAAATTTCTTCATACTTTCTGCATTTTTTTTTTTTTTAGATCCTTTCAGGCTCAATCATATTGCCTTGAAATAGAACTTTCTAAAATACCCTGCTATCTTCAGTATGTATCCTTGGCATTCATTACTGTGAAAGTATCCACTGTTTGGATCAGATGTGAAAATGGATAACAATTCAAAATAAAAAGGATTGCTGTCAAGATTTGGTRGGATTCACAGTATATTGACACTGTTATAGCCTGAATCACTTAAAAGCAGATGAACCAGAGGTTTTGCTTGTTTGTTTCTCTTTTCTTTSTKTTTTTTTAATCCAGATGCTAACCTGAAGGCAGGGGGAAAAGGCTAAGATATGAACATGTGTTGTAACAGGCAACAGTCTGAAGATGCTAATCTTATACTGTGTGACTGCATCATAAGCAATAAGAAAAGATGAAAAAAAACCACAACAAAACAAAAACTAAAAAATTACCAAGAAATTATATATTAACTTTACATTTAATGTATAGATTAGAATTTAGCTTTTCAGTTGAAATTTAAAGTATCAGCAGAAGTGTGGGTCCAAAACATTACCTTCTCTCCTATTTTACATGTACACTTGCACATACCCCAGTCCTGGCCAGTCTGGATGCTGGATTCCAGGCATGTGATATTTGAAGGAAAGAAACAGCTCTGTCATTACAGAGTGTTTCCTTCTCTTCTTCCTTGAAAAGGTCAGTAACGACAGTCGTCCTACAATTGCATAGTCTATTTCCCCTCTTGACCTTTTCAGACGCAGAATCCATGCAAAACTTCTGAAATACCATGTAAGCTTGAAGAAAGGGTTCGAATAGGTTTGGAAGAAAGTGCTGGTTATCAAAGTCTTTCAAGTGAAACATCATTGTGAGACAAAGGCTATTATAAAAACCTTTGCAGTGAAGTTTACTCKCTTTTAATCCACAGTGGGTTTCCTTTTAAACATTTGTGTCAGATTCTCAATACATGTAAACCATCACATAAACAGAGCAGCAAGATTTATTTCAACTCTCCTTTTTTTAATATCTAATTATTTTTTATAAGTARACATTTTTAACACTGTTTTTAAATTAATGTTAATGATAGGAGAGGAAGCAAGAACACCTCAACAGAAAGGAAATGGYATATCAGCATATGATTAGCACAAGCAGGGCTAATGATAGAGTAGAAAATAAAAAGTATAAATTAAATCTAGGAGGGACATTCTGAAGTTACTGTAACTTTAGACTTTTCCCAAAGGCAAGTAGTCATCCTGAGAATATTTACAAATAAATTAAAGGGTCAGAAGTATGGAGAGAGAACTTTTTTTTATTGTTTGCACTATTTCTTTTAATGTATTCCTTAGTAGAGAAGCCAGAAAAGRAAAAGAATCAAGATGTAATGTAAGGTAGCAACCTTACATAGACACAGAGAACCCAACCTGTATTATTATGCACATCACATATCTTGTAAAGACAAATATTCTTTTTTTTTCCCCTCATGTACACAAGGAAAGAACAAGGAGCCCTGATTTCCTGCTTAACTCCTGCCCTTTTTATTAATTACAGAGTGGATTTTTTTTTTTCTGGGTGGCAGGCATGGTGGAGAGAGAAATATTCCTAATTTGTAAAGGGATAATGGAATTTAAATCAGCTCCAGTGGAGAATATCACCCTCTGCTCAATAACGTCACTTRTTTTGGCTAAGGCATCTAGCTATTAACATCCCAGACATTCGTCTGATGGACCTATTTTTTTTAATAAACTGGAAGGTACATGTTTGGSTAACAATATACAGATGAACTTTATAAAAATATAATTAAAATTAGTGTCATTGAGTGAAAAAAAAAAAGTCAAATTTAACTGGCAGTGGATGCAATAGAACTACCTAAATGTCAGGAACAGTTCAGAGCAATATGATCAGTGCATCAAAATTGCATATAAAGTGATTTCAATATGTATGCAAAACTGGTGAGATTATAGACACTCCTAAAGGCAAGGCAGGAATGAGGAAGGCATTGATAAAAAGCTGCAAAGCATTTTTTWAAAAATTCTTATTCCTCAAAAATAAAACAAAAGAAGGAAAATATGAGAACATTMAAACAGAAAGATCTAAAGAAATTTTTTTGTTTGTTTGTTTCTTCATCCCTAGCTATGGTGTAAAGGAGAGAAACAKGAACCATGACTCACCAGTCATTAAGAACAACGTTTACCAAATGCTGCCAAAGACTTATTTTCACTACTGATAACATTGATTTAATTCTCACATAGGTCTATAACTTGTAAAAATSTTCAACTCTCTTCATGTCTCAGAAGACTTCTTGCACAGGAGCTAGTGGGGCTCTTTGGCAGAGCTGTAAACTTGCTTAGAAGGGGGAAAGGGACAAAACCAGGCTCACCAGTGATGGGCAAGGTGATTCTGYGCCAAAACTTGAAGTAACAAGCACTAACAGGATCCCTCAATATGCTTCAGGAGGTGGTGGCTACAAAGTACCACACCTGAAATGTTTTTACATTAATGCACACAACATGACGAAAGAACAAGAGGMGCTTGAGGCTTTGGCCAAGTCACAGAGATCTGACATCAGTGGTATAAATGAAACCTGGTGGGATGAGTCCTGTGACTGGAGTGCTCTTATGAATGGTTATATGCCCTCCAGGAGAATATGCAGGGGAGAGGGAGAAGTGGCATTGTGAGTAACAGAAGAAGAATGTATGGAGCTGTCAAGCTGACAGCAGCATAGTTGAGACCCTCTGGATGAAGAATCAAGGGGCAAAAAAAAAAAAAAAATGCTGATACCATCATGGGAATCTGCAATAGACCTCCTAGCCAGAATAATGACACTGATGAATGATTCTTTAAGGGATTAAGGGATGYTTGCAAGTCAACTACCCTTGTCCTTATGGGGTACTTCAGCTTGCCAGAAAAATTAACTGAGGGCATCATACAGCTGGTACAATCCAGAACAGAAGATTCTTAAGAAACCTGGATGACAATGGAACAAGTCCTAAGGGAGCTGACTTGGAAAGATTCCTGCTTTGATCTCATGAGAGAAGTGGAGATGGGTGGCTGTCTTGACCACTACAACCATGAAGTAATCAATTTTAAAATTCTGTTAACAGGAAGAAGAGTGCCAGCAAAACTTTACCKCTGGACATGAGGAGARTAGACTTCAGGCTGCTCAGGGAATCAGTGAGGTCCTCCAGGAAAATGTTTTTACACATGCTGGAGTCCATCAGTTSTGGTCACTTCTTAAACATCACCTCTCAAGGGCACAGGAGCAGACAATTCCCAAATGTCAGAAGTCACGCAGGCCAGGCAGAAGGCCAGCTTGGATGCACAGGATTCTTCTCTTGGAAATAAGRAAAAATAGAAAGGTGTATGTCCAGTGGAAGCAAAGTTAGGTGACATGGGAAAAATACAGAGATGCTGCTTGCCAGTCTAGGGAGAAAAAATTGATGCAGCCAAGGCTCAACAGGAGTTGAAGTTGGCCAGAAAAAAAAAAGAGTTTTTCCAAATATAATAATGGCAACAGACACTTGGCCTATTACAGAGGCCACTTGCTTCTGTAGAATGAGAAYGGTCACCTCACAAACAGAATTGCTGATCTCTGGTCTGTTCTCAGCTCCATAATTGGAGAATTGTTTCTTAACAAGGTATCCCTTGGCGAGTCTGAGATGCTAACTTTAACTTGAATCAATTTCTTCATATTGACAATGAAAGACTAGTCTAAAAGTTTAAACCTATAAATTTCATGTGTCTACATTCAGATAAACAACTCCCACTGTAATTAATTTTGCTCAKGTTTGAAGTGGGCCAAGGTACCTAGATCAGATGAGATTCAGATGAGATCCTAAGTCTCTTATCTCCCTGGACAAGGACTCACTTGAGCAATGTGTAGTCTGAGCTTGGTTCCTTRGAGGGTGACCTCAAGGATCAAATCYAAGACCACACACTACTTGTCAGCAAAAAAAAAGGTTTGTCAGGCTATTAGAATTCTATATTATATGGATATTGAAAAGCCTTCTGCATTASAGAGACCTCACAACTTTTTGAAACAGCATGCTTATGGTTCCTTTTAGTACAAAGAAAAGACAAGGCAGCTTCTATTTATTTTTGCGTAGTTGTTTTTCACTGTTTAGTATAGTTTGCTTCATGGATCTTGGTAGTCTGAATATTAAGTAGAAGTAAAATCACCAGATCTTTATCCTATTAGAGTTTATTGTATGCATTTATAACCTTCCAGTTGTCTCTTCTAAGGAAACAATGCATACTGCCTCAGATTATACATTTTTGTATTTTATAAATTTCTGAAGTATTTTTTGTAATTCTTTCTGCAATACAATACTTATATATATATTTTTCATGGTTTAGGAATGGTCTTCCCTAATTTAGAAAATCCCACCAAAACTGCACCAGCACTTGTTTCCCCCTCCCACCCCAGCTGGAATCACAAAAGGCAAAGATCATGGGTTGTGACAAGAACAGTTTACTGGAAACAGCAAAGAGATAAGAAAATTAACAGTAGTAGCAACAATAYTAATAACAGAAGTTATWAAAAAGAGTACAAAGAGAGGGTGGTTTATACACAAAATGCTCACCAAGCCTGGTAYAGTAAAAAACATTAATGGACAGAGCCTTTGCCTGCCAAGCATTCCCAGAAAAGGATCACCCTTTTTTTGTCAGAAGTGACTTTATCCTCGTGCCTGCAATGATATAAAAGGTATCAAATAGCACAGTGTCTTGGCCAGAACCAGGACATTTATACAATACTAGTTTATTATATACTTTAGTAACTTTACTGCACTGAGATTTCTTCATTTATTCTACTATTGATAGCTATTTAATAATTCTCTGCATGTCATTTATTCAGCTTTGTGACAGATCAGGAAGGAAGGGGATATAGGGATAAAGGGCAATACTGAGGGAAAGCAGAAAGTGATAAATTAATCTTACRTAGATCTCTTAATCATGGTTAAATATTCAGAGCCTCTGTCAGTTTCTCTGTATCATGTGTCCTATACAGCTCAAAAATTCACCTCACATGCAACCAGAGAATACTCCAGTAATAAATATTTTTGTTTTTCTTTTCAGCATTAATGACATTTCATGCTACATTAAAACGCCTGCTGAGAAACAATGTTGTAACTGTACAGCATAATAAAAAAATTTTGTCTTCAATTAAGAACTAGAATTTTTAGTTTGCCCTTTTGGCTTTAGTCCGTGATATATTTAGTTTTATCCGTTAGTGGCAACTGTGCTCTGCTTGTAATCAGATAGATAGCAGCACACTAGAACTCAGAGCCACTTGGGTGACACAGAGAAAATATGATAACCCAAAAGACAGTGGCAGTGCTGCCACAGCACAKTGCTCTCCCTTTCTGAAGGGAAACAAAGCATTGCTCCATCAATGCAGAGGGTACTGCAGTGGGACTCTGTATCTGCCAGTATTCACTTCTCATTTCATGCTAGAATTAGTTTAGAAAAAAAATAACAAGACATAAGGCAAGATGGCTCATTTTACTAGCCTGTGCTAGCTGTTATTTTCTTTTTGGTTGTTTGGTAGACAAAAGACTAATACTTAGATTCCACAGTGGCTCAGAAAAGCATAGAGATTATAAGGAATGGGCTGTTCCAAAAGGTAGTTCAATAATTAAACATTAGTTACTGTTTAAGTCCCATCTCATGGAATAGATTTGACATGTTTTCATAGAATTTCAAATAAATAGATATCATCAGGAAAATGTYACAGAATACTTGCTTTCTGAGATTACAATTTACCCTCCCCCACAAAAAAAGACTTTTTCAGATATATTTTATTAAAATAGGTACCACGGTGGAAGAAAATATTTTTTAATTAATATGACAAATAAAATACTAGCTTCCCTTTGCAATACAATCAAAGCATGTGTAAAACTCTCATTTGCCACCYCATTTTATTTTGAAAGAAATTATTTGCTATTAGAAACATCAGGAAGAAGATTAGGACATTTTATAGTGGCTATCAGTCCTTGTCAATTTTATACAGCAAAGTGAATGAGGGGATAAAATCTTCAAGGCACACCAGCATTACGGAAAATGTGCAAAAACTAGACCTCCTGTAACAGACTGMCAATTAAAGTTGGCCATTGCTCTATGCATACTGTCACCCATAGTCATTGCTTACAGCTCACTCTCATTTTCACTGTTTCAAAAACTAATTTTTATTTAAGTAACACCCTCTTTCCACTTCCTCTTAGCCACAAAAAGCACTAAAGAAAACCTACAAGAGTCAGAGAGGCAAACTTACTGAGTGACACTTCAACCTGAGAGCTGTATTTGTTTCAAAATCACAGTTCCAAAAGAAAAGCCAAATTGATAAAGGCTAACCCTTTTCCATGTCCCAGAACTCTTTATTTCTGATGCATGAAGAAAAAGAGACTTTCACAGTTTGTCTTAGACTCCTGCCCAGGAGAGACAGATATTGTCTCAGAGAAGCAGTAAACACCTCATCCTCCCACTCACAGCTAAGTTGCCAAGACTTCAGAGAGCAGGGCAACAGGCTGTTTGCTCACCTGCACCCTCTGAATCACATTCTGAAGGACAATTCATCCCTTCCTTTGCCAGGGGTAGCCAAAGATTCCATACCGTGTGCTGGSTGGTGGGGCTGCCAGCTAGGTGTCCAATTACCATCAAAGGAAAAACAGACTCAGCTTGGGGAAGGTAGCTTGTTTTCTTACTAATCAAACCAGAGCAGGATAATTAGAAATAATAATTAGAAATAATAATTAGAAATAAACCCAAATCTCAAAACACTTTTCTCACAGTTCTCTGTTCCTCCTGGGCTCAACTTCACAAAAGTAAATTGTAGACATTACTCAAAACTAACCATTTTTCTCTCTTTTTATTTCTTTCTTCCTCTCTTTCTGCCACATTTTTACTCCTCTCCTCTGTCGCTCTCTTTTGGCTTTTTTTCTCCCTCCTCTCAGTCATTCCTTCTATCTCCACTTCCAGAAAAATAGAAATTGCAGCAAAAGATTCAGGAATCTAGCACTGAGGTACAAGGAAAAGAAAAACAAGTTATGGTAACTTTCTCTCTTCTTCTTACAAATATACATTATAATTTAATTTTTCATCACAGGATCAGAAAATATGTGATTGCCTGTTTGCCTTACATACAATTTTTCAAAAGCAATAGTACAAGATAGACATGTACAATAAAAATGTCAACATTTCTATAACCTAGATAGTGGTAGATGAAATAAATCAACATAATATTCTTTTATATGTTCAGCATGGGAGAAATCTCTTCCCCATGACTGACAGTGTAAARTACTTTGAGTCATCATTTAATAAAAATATGTATGAAATTCCAAAGWGGTCTGGCTGCAGAAAACTTAATTATCTGGGTTTTGTTAATTAAAGGTATATAATAACACTGTCATTGCCTCAATCCTAGTGCACACATATAGGCAGAACTAGAATTAACATGTATGGAAGATGGGATTAAAAAGTGAAAAAACATAGATTAAAGGAAACTTCAGTTCCCACAGGAGACAGGAAAATGATAACCTGAGGAAAGACTGCAGCTTACTCTGGAAGATGTATAGTATGTCAGTTTATCACTGTAAATCAAGAGAGACTAGAGGGTGGTTTTGTGTAAAAATAAATATTTGCTATTGAAACTTGAGAAAGAACTGGAATACCAGTAATACTATTGATTTATGTTCTGCAGCCTTTGCACTACTAAAAAGACTTTTTTTCATGGAAAAAATACTAAACTTCTCTTTTAAAATCATGGAAAAGGCAGGGCTGTGCTCTTTGATTCACCTTTACAGATAGATATCTATCCTCAAATTCCCATTCTGCTCAACAACTTGGCAGAGTTTCTCCAGCTCAAGATGCTTTTAAAGATAGTTAAGGAACTTGGCAAAGCAGATGAAGTGCATAGAGACCAAGAATAGTAAAGTGGACARGACTCCTAACATAATTTCACTGACTTTATATAGATTCCCTCTAAAAGTAATTATAGAGTGACCTTTGGCAGTCTTGTACTAAGAAGCAAGTACTAAGCTTGTAAAATCATAAGAAAACAATGGGAAAACCTCATGGCAGTGGCACTGCCAGAAAGGGTTGAAACTGAAGCAATCTCTTTTGCTTCATTGCTGGCTTCAGTCTCATACTCAGAGTATGTGGCATAACCAGAACTAAATGRGATTTCCATGACAGTAGCTAAGCATTGTGTTTCAGAACAAGGTCTCATTTTTAGTTATACCCTCTTATTTCTGCCTCTGAAGAATGCAGASAAATACTTGTACATGTGAACTGTAAAATTTCATTATTTTTGTTGTCTTCTCCTGAGAATCTAAAACCCACAGACTGAAACATTGCCCAATTCATATTAGCTCATATAGTTTYCACAACCTGATGAAAAATGCATCTACAGCATAAGGGTTCCCACACTTAATTTCACTATGCTAGTTTTGCACAGGGTGAAGGAACAGTTTCATCTGGCCCATTTTATAAGGTATTTCAAGAAATCTCTAGGAGSATTGAAAGTGTATGAACGATTTAGCAAAATACTCAATTAAAATCTACAGATTGGTTTCACTCAAATCAAAAGGCTATTAAAAATTTAGTGGGCACTTAAACAATTTTCTTAAATGGGACAGAAAGTAAGTTTATACCTTGGAGATAAGCTCTGAGACACTTTGATTCCTTAAYTAATGCATTTGGAGTAGCAGGATAAGAAGTGGCAAGCTATTTTAACTTTTTTTTTTGGAAAGAAAAAAACATAGAGCTATTACTTGTATGGCAAATTTTTTAAAAATCATTTTATCTCTCCATTYACAGAAAATGTACAAGCAGGGCCRGTGATTGCACCAGTAWTTTTTGCTTTATTACTGTTCAAATATAAATCAGGTGTACTTTGCTGTTTGAGAAAACGTAAGAYAGGAAGAAATATTTGTTACATAATCTTTAACAGCTTGACTAAAAGACTGTATATCTTTCCATTCCTATTGCAAATACACTTATCCTTAGCCCAAACTGTTAATACAATATGTAGCATTTTAATAATGCAAGTAGCTGCATATTCTGATTGATTATGAAAGTGTCYGACCTGAGATAAAAATTTAACCTTCATACATCAAGATAAAACAGTTGTCAGAATCTCATTGCTCTTTATTTAGGGCCTAGGTTAGTTAATATTTACTCCCTCTATTTATTTGTATGCAAGCTATAAAATAAAATCACAATTTAATGCATTAATGTAGTTGTATCACAATGGGTGGCAAGCAGCTTGTGGAGATTAAATAACATGATTTATGCAGCAAGGCTTAGTTTAATTTGTTTGACAGCTGAGTTTTTGTACTTGTAATTGCAGATATTGCAAGTGGAGTTAACCATCTATATGAGACTCTAAACTGATGTGCCGTTTCAAGTTCTTAGAATTCTGAAAATCATGTTGACTTTTTTTAATCTTCATAGATAAGATCCCATTTGGATACAGTTAATTAAGAGTTAATGCTACAGAAACAATGAAATGCACTTTCTTGAATTGGTTCTTGTTTCATTTGGACAATTTGTATTAATATGGATTTGTGCACAATTTTWATCCAGTATGATCAAGTCCCAATAAAAACTTTACAACTGGTCTCATTAAAATAAGCAAAAAAATGTAATTGAATTATGCATAAAGTCACTATAGAGGTAGTCTTCCTTAGAAGACCTAAAAACATTTTTTTAATTATTGCAGATTTGTTAGAAACAAATCTTAGGCTATAGGCAAATAATTGCCAATGGTTGACTTTCAGTGRGATAAATAGGGAATGCAGTGAGTTAAATGATGATTCTCACATCAGCAAGAACTTAATAATTTATCCTCATAGGAAGCTACTCCAGAGAGAAGCTCAGACAAAAATTTACAAGCATACAATATGTGTGCTGAGGATCCTGGAAAAAAAAAAAAAGGTAGTCAACTAAATTGACAGTGGAGACACACAGTGGGAAACAGATCTGCAGCTAGTCCATAGAAAGATATGAAAGTTCCAGAAAGCAGAAGCTACCAACTTGAGCTGCATTTTTTGGGCACTGCAGATGTTTCTATTAAGTAGCTGATCACTAAAAACTTGCTCCTTTTTTCAGGTGCCTATTCCTATAAAACTTACATTTCTTGAAGATCCCTGCTTGAAAATMACCAGTCAGTTAGGGAAGGCAGACAGGGACATACTCCTTTAAAAACTACCAGTGTAATGAAACAAACTGTTTTATTTAATGAATAAAAGCAGCTGCAGGGAATACTAATATATAGTGCCCCATTCAGAGGTTAGATAGCATGTAGCTTTAGCTTTTTGTGTTAGTTGTAGCATCTGACATCCCTACTGTCTTTTCAGTTCATTAGGTATAAAGATATTAGGAACATGTCTCTCCACATCAGCATACACCAGTGATAGGAACAGTCAGCTCTAAATGTTTTGCTTGTCGCCTGAGCCCAGATATACCCCTGCTGAGAAGAATTTGTGATTTTATTCCTGCTGTATTAGATGAGTAAACATGGCTCATTCACTGTGAAAACTATAAATATTGCAAGGTACAAAATACAGAACATGAATTGGGAAGATCCTTCAGTTGCAAAGCAAAGAAAGGAAAAAGGAATCAGTAATTAGGTCACTGGTGGAAGTCAGGAAAACACAGCTGAATTCCTTYCTTTAGATGTTCAAAAGTAGACTTCCAGATACTCAGGAACTCTCTATAGAAGCTGAAGAATAAATTTCCCTTTAGTGATAATGTTGGTTAATTACAAAGGTAGTATAGCAGACTAGCTTAAATCAGTTACTATATTTTATGCCTTAGAGGCAGGTGAGATGACTACCGGGATTTAAAGACTTCTACAATAAGGTATGAAATTTCAATACAAGYAAAAGTAAAGTTAGGGCAGTAAGCAATGTGTAAATGCCTAAAAACTGATACCTAAAAATGGATGCAGTTCTTCAATGTAGACTGTCCAGAATGCTTTAATTCTTCCCAGGCTGCTGGAAGAACACAAAAAAAGTAGATAGTGATCATAGAAAGGTCTCTTTAATTATCCTATGGAGCAAAATATGTAAGAATGAAAGAGAAAAAAAGCTTTTGGATTTTTAGATAGCTCAGTCAGCTCYCAGTAAGCAGTGTCCCACAAAAGAAAGTGTCAGAAATGCTGAAGAGATTTTGTTCCCCTGAGACTCCCCAAACACAGATGAAGATCCTTTTTGACTTATATTTTATTGCAATGTTCAAGAACCCGTGACTTAATAAATAGACAGCTATAGGGGGCTGTTTTTACCAAAGATCTGTCTGCAGTAAAATTGTGAAATTATGCTAGGAAAACAATAGATCCTGTACATCTCTGTGCTAAATCACAACACATGTATTTTGCTTTAATTAGTCTTTCTCTCTTGCTGCTGGAATTTTACGGATTGCCATGGTGAAGAAGCTGCAAAGAACTCTCTGAGGGCAAAAGCTTTCATTTTTGTTTAGAATTTTCCACTCAAGTAAAGAATAAGCCTCAAGACAGAAGCTTAGTACAAAGAGACAGAGAGGGGGCATAACAGATGAGAAACTTTTAGGGGTTGCTTTATTTTAATTAAACACTTGCTAATTTGCCTTTTTTTTTTTTTTTTTTTTTTGCTTGAATGTTCAATATGAAATCTTGGCTTCTCCCCTGGTTACAAATTTAAACGTTTTTAGTTCTTCTTTTCTGTGCCTTTGACATAATTGTCAGTTGCTTTTTTGCCATGACAAAGACAAGGCAGAGTCCCAGAGTATTCTTACAAAGAGAAAGTGCCCCTCTCACTTTTACAAATTWTTTACAAGCAGACTGCAAACAATCTGCCTAGGCAGCCACCAGCTTCTGGGTGGATCCAGCAGGCTCCCCCTGGCTCTGAAGCCTGCTGCTAGTGTAGATGCCCAGCCCCAACTGGGTACAGCCCTTCAGATGCTGTAAGACTGGGCTGTGACTGGAGTCTTGTAGGGTACTGGTGTCAGATACCTTCAGCACACATTGCATTGCCSGAGGGCCAGTATAAATGTTAACACATCAGCATAAGCTAGAGCAAGGTGGCTGCAAAAGCAAGACTGTAGTTCTATCATGCCTCAACTGTGATCAGAACTGGATAATTAGCAGAGAAAAATTGATTAACAGTTTCTGTACCAAGAAAATATTAGGATGAATAAGTTATAGAATTGTTATTTCTATATCATCATGACAGAACATCCTTGAACTCTTGTGTTTCTTACCTTACTGTACTTCCATCTACAGCCTATTACATATCAATCTCATCTAGAGAACAAATTGTTTTCCTGGAAATTAAATGAAATTATAGTTAACCTGTGAAGCACTTCAACAATACCAGTCACTTTTTTATTCCTCACTAGGAAACAAGAAAAAAAATTCATGAATGCTCATCTCCTAAAAACTGTGATTTCTACAGCAACTTACCTTCTAATTCATTGTTATGAACAATAGATATCTCAAAGTTAGATATGTAGTCTAAGTAAGGCATCTTAATTATTTCTATATAACATACCTTACTATGTTATTAATCATCTTACGACAATCCCTTTCTTCTTTTTTATTTTGCTTGACATTAAACTTCTTCCTATTCTTATTCACCTCACCGGAGCCAACCCCTCTGCTTGAATGCTTTTACTATTCTCAATGAACTTACTCCTTGCATTACACTAATGTCACATTATTCTGACACGGTGACCTGTTAAGGCAACAATTCAATTTTCCTTCCTAAGAAAGGAAAGTGTTCTTTGATGGTCTTGCAATAGAATCAATTTTACGTGGTTAAACAAGGAAAGAAATGCGCACCACAAGACTTTGAAAGGAAGTTGACAATGACAATAACCTATAAAGGTAAGTGTAAGCAGTTTTTSTAATATATTTTTCTTGTGTTTCACCACATTTACAAATAGCAATTTGGAGGAACCCTAGATCCTATTCAGGCTTGTGAGAATATCAGTTCTGGAAGGCAAAATAGCCAGGAGATAGAGAATTTTCATTGGGGGAAAAAAAAGATGAAAGTAACTCTGAAAAGTGCAAAACTTATATTCTTCTAGACAGAAAGTGATTCCCAAGGGCTGCCATGGGACACTGACACTCCAAGAGAATGATGAATATGAAAATGTTCTGCTCCACCTGTTTCCCTTTAGCAGCCAGACCTTGCATTGTGGCTTGACTGTGAATAAGCAAGATGTGATTTGTGACCATATTAAGAGTTAACTATTGAGATATTGGTGACTGTGTCTTGCCGCTTGCTCTCATTTTTTTTCATGCTATGAAATGCTTTAAAAATCCTGGGTATGTACATCCTTTAGCTCATACTTCACTTTTAAAATAAAGTCTTTACTAAAAGTCTTTTTATAGGAAATAATTTGGTATTATTGAGAGGAGAGGAGGGGAAAGAACTAAACTTTCAATTAAGGTCTCAATCAAACTTTACTGTTTTTGAAGTCATCTAAATTGATTCCTTTATTGTACARGGCTTTGATGCCATTTTAAATAACTTCATAGAAGAGTGAATTTGAAAAAAAAAATCATGTTCAGTGTAGCTGAATGCACCTAAGGCATTAGCTGCACTGAGTAAGGATATTCAATGAGTTCTAACAGACCAGAAACCTTACACTGACTTCCAAATATTTGCACTTTTTAAAAACTCTCTTGTAATTTTAGAAAGCTGTGGTTTCAGGTCATATCCCAATGCAATGTGTGCTGAAGGTATCTGACATCAGTGGTTAATGTTATGTAAGCACAGCTAATGGACAAAAATTCAGCAATTTACCTGTGTGCTTCTCAACACTGAAAAATTCATTAACCAGTAAACAATGCCATCATATGCACATGTTAAAACACACGGAATTTGCCATCATTAGGAGCCTGGAAGCAAACTATTTAAGTCTCTGGGAGGAATTTCCAGATTTCAGAGGGTTGTGAAAAAGAAATCACAGCATTTTGATGTTTGTCCTGAGTCCTAGGTTGCAAGTAAGATGTGCAAAAGTATGTATTCTGTCACCATCTTCATGGGCTGTTGGGCTGTTGGAACCAGCTGGGGCAGTGTTTTCCCTGCCCCCTCCCTCCGGACTATCTGCTGTTAATGGCTCATCAATGCCCTGCCCAATGACTCACAGGTAACTCCCTTTGGGAGCYATCTCTGCTTAATGGGCAATCAAGGACCCATTGTATGACTCATAGAATGATATCAGCCCATTGTGAGATGCTCTGCCCAGGGGGGAGGAGCCAGGCATTCCCACCTGGATATAATCTGCAGTTTGGGACAGCACAAATCTAACCAACTGGATTCCTAGAAGACAGGAGCTGCCAGATCTTTCTACAGGATCACTGCTGCTTTATTCAGACTGCTACAACTACCCTAACAAACAGGGTGTTAGGTTGTATTCTGACTCCACCAAGGGTCTTTTCTTTTGTTCTTTTTACTATTACATTTATTTTATCATTTTCCTATCAAATTGTATTTCTGACTTAGAGTCTCTCACTGGTTTTGCTTTCAAATCAGTACACTGTCAGAACAGGAGAACTGTGCAACAATGTCTTTCTCTTTTTGGTGAGAAAGCCTTCARAGTTCAGAAATAAATGTCTTCATCCCCTCCTATCTTTGAAGGAGTGGCCACTTAGCTGAGGCTTTATTCTCTGTTCATCAGTTTTCAGTGACTGCTTGGATAGCAACAAATTATACCACAGACATGCCTGCAAAGGGTAGGGAAATTTCCTTCTCTCCATAATTTCTGAAGCTTATCTTCTCCCCTTTGAGCTCCGTTAATACCTCAAAACCCTTTTCCAGGCCTGTTTACCAACTGCCCTGCTAGCTGTCTAATGCAAGCAGGAAAAAAAATCTAGCAATCTTTTGTTAAAGGAGGCGTGGGAGTTGATGTTGAAAAGCTATTTTTCTGCAGGGCCTGGGAAGGCAAGCTGCTTAAAGGAGTCTTGAGGAGGAGGAGTTCAAATTATGGTGTGCAGGAATATGCTCAACAAGAATTACAGCATTTGCAGCTTTTTCCCCCACTGTATTCCCAAGTACAGCAGAATTCCCTGATCAAAAAAAAAAAAAAATATCAAAACCCCCAAAACTTAGAGAACAAGCCTAGCTTACTGTTAGTCTTTTATAGTTTGAAACACAATCTTTTAGTTGTCCACAGTGAGACAAGTATTTAGCATGTTAAAATTACCATAGAAGAACCGACAACTGCACCAAGGAAATCCCTATTAATATTATATCTCATATCCAGACAGCTTAGTGCAATGATATTCACCAGAAACTCTGAAAGTCAAGTCAAACTTATAAAAAAAAATAGTGAAGATCCAAAGTACTGTTTTTTATTCAGGAAGCCAAAGTATTCTTTAAAAGCAAGATTTACTAGAGTAAATGTTTTAAATACAGCATGTTTTGTTGAAAAAAAAATTAGAAAAAATAATGTCAGCTAAGTATTTCCAAATAAAAAAAAAATCTAAACTGAAGTGAATTATGAAATGAAAAAGAATCACAGCTTTATCATACAAAATATTTTCCAAAGAGGTTTCTAAACTTTGTAAATAAACATGATGAAAGAGAGGCTGTTTTACAAAATGCTGAATCACAGCATTTTAATCTTTCTCCAAAAAAACTTGATTGTAAAAAAAAAAATCCTGACCTTTATTCTCAGGGTTTTCAAATGAGTTAATACAATAACTATGATTTGCCCCTCATTTGCACACACAGCGGCTACTAGAGAAATTAATTGCAGCACAGAAGTTTATATTTATTGGCATTTGAGTTCTCAAGCAATAAAAAATACTGCTTAGAATAGAATTGTAGAATAACTCAATAAACAATAATAATTTAAATTATTTTATCAATTTATACTGCTCTAAAAGTATCCACTTCACTGAAAGTCATGGGGTATAATTTAATTGGTTAGAGGACAGTGACAATGACACCAAGGATGAGGGTTCAATCCCCATCTGGGCCATTCTCTTCAGACTTGGACTTGATGATCTTTGTGTGTCCCTTCTAACTCAAAATATTCTGTCATTATGGTGAAAGACTTGAAATGTAGAGTAAGAAGCTGTATAACAGTATTGTATTCCATGGTAGAAAGAGATATAAATTCAGGAAGTATAGCCAAGTACATTGATATTTGCTGCAATCCAGAAATGAAATGTCATGTATAGCAACTTTGTCATTTCTATTCCAATATACTGCTTATTCTATGGTGCTGCCTTTTAGATTTTACAAGGGAAATCCTTGGTGATCTTTGTAAGAATCTGGATTGTTATAGAACTCTGAAATACTTCATTGTGATGAATTTCCATTTTCTGTTGCATGATGACAATCCATGGATAACTCCATATAAGAGGAACATGGCAGTAATCTCTCTTTGGATTGAAAATATTTTCTGTTTATATCATAGAACGGTCAATCCTGCAAACATACAGAATTCTACTCAGCATTATCAAGCCTTCCAGAAACACTGGAACACTGAAAAAAGTGTCCTAAATTTCATAATATAATCTAATTTCTACTCATATAATATAGTTTCATAATATATGTTTTCTACTCATCTGGAATCTGCTGAGGTTCCATAGAGATACCTTAAAAGTGCCTGCTAAAAATATATTAAAGAATGAATGTCAGTCGTGGCCGTCATAACAGTGGTACACTGTTATATATATGATCCACCTATACATATCCAGCTTCCTGCAAAAACCTGCTGCAGGGGAAAAAGGTTAAGGATAATGTAGATGCTGATATGTGAAATACTAATACTTAGTGGGTGGGATTCAGTCCACCTAGCTTCAGATATCTTTGCCAAGCTAATACCTAATGCTGTCTGAATGAACAAAACCTAAGTGTTTGAAACACATCGAATCACCCTCTGAAATTATTTTCTTTATCAGACATAGAAGGAACTTCTATCAATGGGTTTCAATAAATAACTAACTTCTGGAGGACAAGATATCAATTTTTGCATTTCATCTATTAAAAAAAAAAAAAAAGGAATTTAAAAAATCACTGCAGGCATGTGTACATGCCTTCCAGTGACTGTGTTTAAAATAGTCCCTATTATTTCTTTGCACTGACACACACCTGGACAGACTTCCAAATTTTATCATAAGAACCTGGATCATCCTCACGATCCTCCTTTTTTATAGTCTGACACAGAAGAACTTCCACCCACTTGCTTTAAGAATCAGCAACTTAGCAACCAAACCTTGCAAGGATGCAATTTTATGAAACTATGTTCTGCTTTTGTGTGTGCAGGTATAGCTGAGCATCTGCCTCCCTCCTACAAATGTATGCTCAAAAATTTTTAAATCTTTCAATCCACTAAAACCAGAATTTCAAATATATTCAATTTCATTAAATTATTTTAAAATGTGTGTTTATTACATATGCACTGATGACTAGGTTGCTGTCTGAGCTCACTTTTTTATGAAATATACAAATGAATGTAGGAAAGGTTCAATAGGGGCAAATATTGTTAAGAAACAGAGATACTGGCTTCAGACTGGACAGGACAGGTTCCCAACTGAAGAGGACATGAGCGGCATATTTTCCAAAATTCCACTTTATAGGAAATTAATGATTTGCCAGTAACATTTTCAACAGTTATTACTATATTTCTGAAGTTCTCCATAGCATGTGGTCAGCTAAGGTACTTGAGTTAAAATGAGTAATGGGTCTTAAAAACACAATCCGTTTAAGAGTTGGCAACTACAATGTCATCTTATTCATCAAGGTGGAAGAAATAAAGCACAGGAAAGGATGAAGGAACTGGTCAATTTGGATATTTGAGACTATTTGGGGATGGGCATTTTTCAGCTTTCTAATCACACCCCAAATCTGTTATTTGTGCAATCAGAATTTCAAAAGAAAGACTAAGAGAAACAGTGTAACAGGTAAAATAAAGTTTATCTTTCAGCTATGCCGTATAAACAAAGAGCCATTTTTCTCTTCCATTATTTCAATGTAGGAAAATAATAAATTTCAGTTAAACACACATAAACACACACCAATTCTGTAATAAAATCAAATCAATAAATACTAAAAAACTAGACAAAATCCCAGTCAGCTTGCAGCCATTCCACAAGCCAAGGACAACAAATTTGGTCTACCATTTAATGCAGATTTTTCCTCAAGTCCTGATAGGGAGGTAACAATGCAAAACTAAATCCTAACAGTACTTATGGATTGGGTGCTCCTGTAGTTTTCTACATGCACTGCTTTATGTGTTCCTAAGAGAAATCTCCTATAATATTTTGTAGAATTCAAAGTCAGAAAGATTCTTAGAGAATAATTTAAATCAGGTCTTGATTTAAATTGAAAATGTTTTCTATTTCTCTCTCTTTTTATTTTTACTAATAAAAGTTAATGATATTTAATTATTCTGCTACAGAAACACCTGAAAGTTAATTTTTTTAGTTCTGTATTAAGCTACTGTTCTACCAAATTAAATGAGATTCGCCCCATAAAGGACTAGGAGATTCTGCATAACTCACTGCACAGTTATTAGGTAAGTCTTGCCTAGGTGCTAAGTTAGATGACAGCCAGACCTGTGATACAGGTGAGGTATTCTTTTTAAAAAGGACAAAAAGATTATTATAAAGTACAGGAAAAAACATTTCCAGGCACCAAGCTAGCTAATAAGTATGCAGAGAAGGCAATCATTCTTCAAGAATGTGGCCTTTTAGTAGTGTAGCTGTGCAAAGCAGCTTGAATTAAAATTAGGTGGCCAGGAGGATTGCTTTTGTCTGTTTGCATAGGTGAATTTGAYGAGCCTGCAAGCTTCTTACAGGGAAGAGAGAGAGAGAGAGAAATGAAATGAACCCCTGTGTCTTGCTTTAGAAGAAAAATGTGAAAGTGAAATACTATTCTCACTTGGTGTTGAATCAGCTGAAATATATTAGGAGAGAATTATATGCAGTCTTTAGTTCTCTCTTTTCATGTGTTTTTTAGTTATTTTTTATGGAACCTCACTACAGTGCTACAAAAGTCTTCAGAATAATGCTTACAGAGATTGCAAGTACCAGCATATATCCTTTTTTTACCAAGTTTGTTAGATATGTACATCAGTTCTTGTGTAAGTGCTCTAGCAGACAGGTATCCACTGCTCACAGGTATCATTGCATGCTCACAGCTGAGCATATAATAAAGCTTTTGGAGTTTGATTCATCACACCTGACTATAGCTTTTTTAGCAGTGATTTAAAATAGAAAAGCAAACTACATACGATCCATTTATGTTTTCAGACAGGTTCCTAAGCTACTCCTAACACCAGTTTAGAGTAGCTGTTCAAATTTTAGCTAATACTGCCCTGGGATAAAACTGTACAGTGTTCCATTGTATTAATTAAAGCTTCTAAAAGACGTAGTAAACCAGAAAATGCTTGGATATCACCTGTGCTGTACCAAAAATTGGTTTGTCTTACATTATTGTTTAAGAAGCAGAAAATATTTTCACCTAATTTCATCATAAATGAGGCAGTGATGTGGTTAAATATGCACAGCATCCCTCTGAATGTTTGCTTTTCAATACTCAAGTGCTTTTTTCCCCTCCAGGATGCTCAATTAGAAGAATCAGTATGTTTCCACCCACTTGGAAAGCAATTTGTCTATCCCTCACGGACAAAACAATGCCAGATGTAATTAGCGGAACTTCTCATGTAGGGAGTCCTCTTCATTTTTGCCCCATATCCAAAGTTTTTAAACCAGGAAGAGAAAGAGCAATGTACCTATTTCTGAAAAAATCTGTCTTTCCCAAAGCAACCAGTAGGTCCTACTTTGTTCTTGATCAAATAGCAGTTCAAAATTACAGTGATTCCARTTAAATTCTATCTGAAGATCCTGGCAAATGAAAGGTAGTTTCTCCCTTATGCTACATAGTGAGTAGTAACCAACACTACTCCATGTAAGACAGGCATCTGCTTCTTAGACACAAAGCTGGAGCATCCCTCCAAATTGTGCCAAAGCTGATTCAGGAGGCAGGTGTCCCGCTGTACAGGTAAGGATGTGTCCAGCCTTCACAGATGTTTGTGGCTTTTTTGGAACAAAAAGGGGTTTGATTAAATGGAAGTACTATCAGAAAATTGACTAGAGCATCAAAACACTATTTCTTTTCAACCTGAGATTCTAAGTTCCACCTCTGTCCATAATAATTTTCAATGAAGATGTCCTGTTCAAAGTAATTTGGCTCTGGGTCCATAAGAGAAAGACAAATTCAGATAAAATTATATAAAGTAACAAATAATACAGGAAAAATAAATAAGCTTTTCTGACTTCTTTGTTCTCAAAATAAAAGTTACAAGATTTAACAGAACAGAATGATAGCATATGTAAAATCAATAAAATCATAAATAATACATATAAAACTACATATGTAAATTTATTTATGTATGTGTGTAATTAATGAGTACTAAATATTATTTTGTAAAAATATTAAAAGAAAGCAAATCAGATGTTGAATTATGAAGCAGTTGAGAGAATTATGGAGGGTAGTTACTATCAAATGCAAGATGATCTCCAGAAGTTTTATGCTTTAGAGGAAAGCTGGAGGGAACTTATTAATGTTGGGTAGAAATATCTGTCAGAGTGGGCTTTTATATAATCTTTTACCCTAGGGAATATAAAGATCTTTGGTTCTCCAGTATCTTATGCTGATATTTGGTAGGCAGGGTTCTGCTGACTGAAAGCTAACTCCAAAAAAATTATTGTGCTCATGTATTATATTCTCATCATGTGTTGAAATTACATAATCAAAAGCTCATGGGTTTTTATTTATGTTTTATTCTTAAATTAATTCTTAGTGAAATTTGTAAAAGGGATTTTTTCCACATCCATAATAGCAACACTTTGTTTTGATTGAGTTTTTACTGATTTGCTCTCTTTTCTGTGTTAGTTTTAATGTTGATTCTCTAATGTTTGTTTGATTAGTGGATGAAGCTGGAAAAAAATCTCACTGAAGTGCATGGGCTTTTGAATTAATGTCTGCCAATTTTTGTAAAACAGACTTCTCCCGTGTTGGATACAAAAAGGGTTAATTTGAATTACTTCAGACACTTCAAACATGCAAAACTCTTCTAGCAAAACAAAGTCTGTTCTCTATATTGCCATCCATGCAGGTATTTTTATATGAAAGGATACATTTTCAAAGCACTGCAAGGGAGGTATGTGCTAAAATCTGTTCGTGTATAACAAGATTTGTGCTAATACTGCCTACACACTACTTTGAAACTATACCCCTCTCTGGTTTTACTAGTTTATCACCATGGAAGGACCGTGACTTGAAAGAAGCTGACATTTGTGGAACAAAAAACTCACTAAGAAAATAAAGCTAAAATGAAATTGGTAAATCTGAAATAAAATGGACACTATAATGATAATTCTTAATTTTTTTTTTTTTTTTTTACTTAAGGAAGCCTCTTTTATATAAAGATCACAGCAGCTTAAAAAGATTTTCTTGGTCTATAACCTCCTTTGCACATGTAACAAATCAGGTTGATGAAATTTGTTCTGGAAAATGATACAGATTTTCAGTGTATGGGAAGCAAGGTAATGGTATTGAATTTGATAAAGCTACATGGATTTAAGAGAATTTGAGATTTGGTCCAAAGCCTTTAAAGCATTTACTTTCATAACTGTTCAGAAAAAGAAAAAGGTCTGGATTTAGCACATACTATATAACAGAGCAAACAATTTCCTCCAAAGTTCTTTCTAGTTTTYATTTCTGTTGTTGTTCTATACTGCATAGAGTTGAAGATTATAAAATTATAYTATAGAAGAGAAACCATATATGTACATTTACTTGAATGCATGTCTTATCTATAAAAATATGGTATTGCACAGATTGTGCTAACTTAATTTTATYAGTSATGGGCTCTACATTTTKACTCATCAAAGGCACTAAAAGTCACCAGTGTCTTAGGAAAAGATGCAATGGCTCCTTCCATATGGCAATTTATAAGCAGAACTGGAATTCTGCAACTCAGCCTGGAAGCTGGGTGGAGAAACCTCGTCACACTTAAAGTAGAAACAGCCTTTTGACTTCTTGTTYAGGAAAAGAGGGCCAAGTTTTGTGTAAATGCCAACTACAGGAGCAAGCAGTTTATTGAATACTACCCTTATATTCCTTTAAATGTGAGCCAGACTTCACAGAAGAGTCCTCCATTTGTAACAGAATAAAGRCAACAGTGAGAATTAAATGATCAGGGAGTGGTACTGAACAAAACACCCACATCCATGTCACCACATGTCTTCATCTTTTAGTATATATGCTACTGTCCCTTCAAAAACATGGAGGTGAAAAAAATATCAGTGTAACAAGAACACCACTAAATCCTATACAGAAATATCACCRTAAAAGTCACATCAGATGGCTGGCTGAAACACAGTGCTAAAAATAATGTGTATTTTATAGCTTGTAACTCATACATGCAATAGAAAATGAAAATTATTTTGAAACAAAAAAGTGCTGACACATAAAAAGCAGATTTTTATCATAAGAAACAGAAATTGGTTTACCACATCCAACACATCACCATAAATTGTAGCATCCAACACTCATTACTTATGTTCAGCAATGACTACCAGTTACCTGAGGGAGCYATTAAAATGTTTTTTCTTGTAAAATCTAAGGGAGAAAAAAAAAAGGTCTGTGTTTTAAAACCTTTGTTGCTGTTAAGTTAATAAAGCATTTCTGCTCAGATCAGTTKTAAAACCTGTCAAGCCTGTATTTCCTGCGCTGGTTTATCACAGAAGGGATTTTTTTTCCAGTAAGTTATAGCAAAAACCAATTAGTGCCTGGCTTTGAAACTGAAAACTGGATTAACCAATTGCACATGGGGATATGCCTCTGGACTACACGGGTTTAAAATCAGAAGCATCCCGGGAAACTCCCTTTTTCCTTTTTCCTTCTGGCAGGAGGAGCAGGTAACACGCGGCCCCTGTGGCCGCTCCCCCGAGCGGGCCAGGCCCGCCAGGCCCTGCTGCCCCGCCCTGTTGGAGGCGCCGGCCCGGCCTGGCCGTGGCCCTGGGCGCAGCAGCTGCCAGCAGGGAAGGGGAAGCCTCGGCTCTTAACACCCAGCTGACCCGAAGGGCTGTCTGCTGCCAGCCTGGGCCAAGGGAGGTGTCCGCCGGGGCCCCTCTCCCCAATGAGACCGAGGCGGGAAGGCATTCACCAGCCAGGCTGCTCCGATCTCTCAATCGCTTAGCATGAGCTCCTCTCTCCCATCAGCATGGCTTTCAAATCTAACACCCTGAGCTGCAGCCCAGGAAGGAGAGAGAGACCTGGGCGAGATATTAACCCTTTCCACGACCTAAAATAATCATCATGCCCTCTGTAGACCTGGGAGAGATGTTAACTCTTTCCTTGCACAGATGAAACTTTCAAAACATTGAATCCTCTCTGAGTGAGAGAGAAAGCCAGACTGGGGACATGTAAAAGAGACAATATGAAGATATTGAAGTTGTGGGAAACCAGAGTATTTCTCTGGGTCTCCTGAATGGGCAACAGCCAGGACAAGGGAATTTGGCTCACACGGCCTGCTTGAAAGATGGCAGTGGCTTTGATCTGACATCTTGGAGAAGGCTTCCAAAGYTGTCTGAGGATTTGGATGACACGAGGGTTTGATTGGTGTGTTTTTTATTATATCACTGGGTGTGTAGATATTAGTTTTAGATTCCTCTGTATTCTTATTATTGGGCAAATATGGAGGCAGATCAATGTGATAAAGTCACATTTTYCTGTTCTTCTCTTCCTTTTCCTTTTGCAAAGGGTGTTGGGTTTTTAGGATTGGGTAAAGGTGTGATTTCACTGTGTGACTTGGATTTTAGTTATTGGATTTTAGAAGAAAACAATGTTAACGTAATTTAGATTATAAAACCAAGGTGCTGTTCCGGGGGYGGGCAGAATTCAACTTTCCAGCTGCTTGTGAACACCACGTTGGTTTCACAGAATTTAGAGATAAGGACTTTAAAATAAACATCTTCAAACTGCAGCCCGAGGACTCTGATTCCTTCTTCCAAGCGCGGGCAGTGAGAAGGCAGCCGCTCACCACAATTTAAGGTTATCTCAGAAGAGATAAACCGTCAGAAGTCAGTGAAGAATTACCACTTAGATAGAAGATATGAGAAGATGGCTTGGTTTTAGGCTGAAAGTCTATTGTGAGCCATGGTAAGAGATTATAATATGCTAAAATATCCCTTTAAATCATGGAAAATATGAATTGGGGAAATGATTCTTCGGATTTGTGGTTTTGAGCAAAGGTATCTGTAACGGACTAAGTGAATATTGAGAAGCTGTGCTCCCATGASATGTTTGAATAGAGATAAGATGCCCTCTGCCCCAATGAAGAAGTGAAAAGAGATCTCTGTTCCATGAGATGAAGAAAATCCTTTTCATTTAAACGGTTCATTTTTAAAATGACACCCCAGTAATGTCCATGGCCCAGGAGTGCAGCTGGTAGGAAGCTGCCAATGGGAGGGACTTCACAAAAGTAGGTTCCCGGACTGCTGCTTTTTGTGAGTATGCAGACCCACAAGAGAACAGTTCTATGTTGTCTGTGGGGAAATTCCATGGCAGACTATGAGACTTCTCCATCTAAATGGACTGATGAAAGACAATTTTATAAGTGGTACTGACCTAGAGTTCCGAGCTTTTTCTTTATATGTTGTCTGTGAGGAAAGGAAGATCTTGAGGGAGAGAGAAGTGTTTGAAGGTTTCCTTTGGATTCTCATTCTCTTCTTTTAGTGTTKGTTAATRAATCTATCTTTATACCTTTAAGTTTGGGCTTGCTTTGCTTTWWTCCTAATCCTATCTCACAGAGGCATAAAGAGTAATGATTCTGGTAAACACTTAGACCACTACACYAAATTTGGGAAACAGAAACTGGCAAATGTGAACCCACTACATTCCCTTTTTAGTCTCTATTTCTGTATGTATCCTTTCCATGTTTCTCCTCTCTATATCCCAGAAAGCAGTAGGTATTTTTACCTTAATTTGCCACCTCTAGGTCTTACAGCTGGTCTGCACCTGGTCTGCACTACAGGCTGCAGGAGAATCCCTACTTCAGCACCTATAGCATCTCCTCCCCTCTTGCTTTACTGKCTTTGGTGTCTGCAGAGCTGTTCCTCTCACATGTCCTCACTCCTCTCTCCAGCTGAAATAGCTCCTGCACAGAAGTTTTTTACCCTTAAGTACTTAATCTCAAGTGCTACCACTGCCACTGATGGGATTGGCCTTAGCCAGTGGTGGAAATATACATTAGCCTAGATTCTGTGCCCAGCCTATAAGATTTTGTTTATAACTGTGCCACTACTTTGATCATTACCTGGTGAACCCCATGCTTGAATACTTCAGTGCAAGTCCCCTGATCATTCAATTTACCCAGAGCACAGCACAACCTCTGGGCAACCAGCCTGCATTCCCAAAAAATGAAGGGAGTGAGCAGAGAAAGCTGCACATGTGATGTTCAGCATGTGGAAGTGCTCCTGTGGCCCACAGGTCAGGCAGAGATGTACCCTTACACTTTTCAGTATGCTGAGAAATAATTCACAGATGCAAAAGATTAGTTCTAATTAGGTAGAGTGAATCTACCTGTACTCAGTTATCARTCATAGCTCCCCAGATTGTCCCATTTTATGTCATTACCAGGCTGTGCCATTACATAAAAGAAACATTTAAATAACATCAAGTAAAACATTTGTGAATGTGAAAACCGGAGGCATGGGAGAATTTTTGAGATTATTTATTAAGAAATTACAAGTTTTACACCAAGCTCAGAATTATTTCACTTAACTAATTTCTAGATTGCTAGGTATCTGGTACAAATTGGAAATTTCCTTATACAGTAAGACATATAGGCACACAGTGAGAATATTCACCGGTCTTAAATACCTGTTTTAGAATATGATTACAACTTAAGACATTATGACTTAAATTCTAGAGGTCTAAAGTATGGTTGGTTTAATCAGATCTAAGATCAGCTGAGACTTCCCAGGAAACCTGTACTTTAACCATATTTAAGCCACGCTCATAAATTTATGCTTGCTTCAATCTGAAACCTAAGAAAATATTTTATTCCAAATCAGAATTAAAGCAGTTTGATTTTTACAATCAATTTTGGAATTCTGTAAATTCCTATGAATATTACACATGACATCTGTAAWTAAGGCCACCTTCAAATTCTCCAAGAAAATTCTTAAACTATATCTTATAATAATTTTGAAAGCCTCATTTCTGGACTTGACAGATTAATTTATTTATTTGTGTCAAGTCCTTTATTCACTTTTCAATGAAGTAAAACCTCATTTAGATGATGCATTTAAGCATCAAGCTTGCTGACATGAATATCAATATTTCCTTCAATACAATTAGTTAAACTAGATTAAGTTACATTGCAGKAGTGTCAATTTTATCACACCACTATGGATCATGCTATCAGCTTTGTCAAAAGTTTTCAATCTTGCCTATTTTTATTAAATGATAGAATAAAAATGAGATTGCATTAATAAAGGCCAGTGATCTTCATTTGTGTCCCACCCCTATAATGTATTAACAGTGCATGAAGCTCTGCTGCTCTGTTAAATGAGAGGAAAGCAAAGCCACACCCCAGACAGTAACATGCTCTGTAGCGGTCAAAATGGCATGCTGAGATTTTTGTTGTTTCCCACTGTGTGATAAGCTATTCTTCCCATTTGCATGCAAGCWAATCACCCAGCAAAACTGAAAGAATGGTCATGGAAACAGATGGGAAGCTTTCAACACTTCCTGGCTTCTGACCACAAACTTTCTTATTGTCTGCTTTAAAATTCAAACACTTCTCATTTTCATTAAACTCATCTTCTGGATTTTTAAAGATAGAAAGGAAAATTCACAGATGCGGTGGTGCATGCCCTCCCCTAACCCTTTCTTAGGCCAGTTTTACAATTTCAAAACCTCCTGATAAGCCTTGACTGAGCCAGCTGGGTGTGAATTGGCCCTTGAYCATACTAAATGAGCCATGAGTTGAGTCTGATTGTACCAGGAGCTTTTGCATGGTAGAGGTGGGATCAACCAGAAACATCAGCTGCTGAACCAGGGAAACGAAGGACAAACAATTATCCTTTGTAGCCATGGAAAACCATTTACCTGAATCATAGCCCAAGTGGAGTAGCCTCATTGGGAGTTGTAGCTTGAGTGGAACTGTGCCATTGTTACTGCGCTTTGGGAAAGAGGTGCAGTAGTTATTGCCTTGGCTTATGGCCATGATGGAAATTTACTGGTGACCAAAATTAACCATCCTGAAACCCTACAAACAGCAGTGCTAAGTGAGGCCCTTTTCATTCTCCTGGACAATACCAGGCTACACCAGCACCTCTTTCTCACTAAGACACCTCTCAGAGCTCCCAAACCTCCAAGTTTACAATATTAGGACCATCACTGATGATAAGACCTAGGTTTATAACTCTTCACACACAATTCTTCAAGGGGAATTCCTTGCCTATTGGAAACACAAAAGGATTTGATGTGAGTATTTCACTGAACCTGACTGGAAGTTTTTATAGGTACCTTTACACTCACAAAAATAGGTGTACACATTGTTTTACTTCTGTGGATGTGAATTGATTATGATATGAGTGGTACTATCCCAAATCTATAGTTAAATCATCATTATAATTGTAGTGAATTCTATCAAATCACTTTGTAAATAGTWAAGTATTCAATAACTTAATCCTGATAAACCATTTTGCGCCCYTATCTTTCATCCATATCCTTTGCACCCTTACCTCTTTTTGCATTTCTGGCTTCAATGCAAGTCATACCAAACTGCTTCTAATTAGATCTTACTTTGTATGCTTTCCTTTGTGCACTCTAATTATTAGAGTGAACCTTTCCATCTAACTCTGTAAAGCTGTACTTTCACAAATTCACATTAAGCCCTACTTTTGCCAATACATTTGACAGTGGTTCTCTAAAGGGTCAAACACTCATTTGTGACAGTAGACTGGTAATGTGTAGTGAAGATACACTGAGGCAAAGTCAACAGATATCTGAACTGCATTGAACTCCTGTGGTTTTTTTATATCATCGTGGGTGCCTTAGAGTCTATGTCCATTATATAATTCTTTGTTTTCTTCCAGGTAAGCAGAGCTTCTCTCTTAGGAGGATAGGCTGGAGGAGTTGGGCCTGTTCACTCTTGAGAAGAGGCAACAGAGAGTGGACCCTACCAATGTCTGTATCTGAAGGGAGCRTTTCAAGGAGATGGAGCCAGGCTCTTCTCGGTCATCTCATGCAATAGGACAAGAGGCAATGGGCAGAAACTGATGCGCAGGGAGTTCCACCTGAACATGAGGAAGAACTTCTTTAATGTATGACYGAGTGGTGGAACAGATTGTCCAGAGAGGGTGTGGAATGTTCCTCACTGGAGATATTCAATTGTCTGAGTGCAGTCATGTGCAATGTGCTCTGGGATGACCCTGCCTGTGCAGGGAGGTTGGATCAAATGACCCACTGTGGTCCCTTCCAACCTTGTACTTTCTGTAACTGTGAGCATGGACACAACTTTTTTTGCACAACAATAGTATACAAAGTAAACACCAAAATATGGGACAGAAAAAGAAGGTTAAGGTTTCTACTGCTSTACATGTTGAAACAAAATATTATTTCTATTTAAATTTTAATTTTAAATTATATCCTTATTAGAAGCAATAAGAAATTCTTCTTCAAATTTAGCACACTCAAATTAACCTTCAGAATGGGAAAAGAAACACACTAGGACACTAAAAAACTTTCACATCAATTTGGTGAAGATAGCAGAAATAATGTTCTCAGAACACCCAGTTCCACATGTATTTGTTCACTTTTACAGACATCCAACACATCTTACTTACTTTCCATCCAGACTTGCATTTTATCGCAATGAATTCTTTTGGAAATTATTAGCTAGACACTTTCACAATAGTTCTGACATATTCCAAGTTTTCTAATTCACCCAAAAGTTTCAAACAGTACTACTAGGCYGAATATATTTAATCACGTATTTTAAGCTTATGTTGCAAAACCTTAATAAATAGATAAAAAATAAATACAACTTTACAGTCCCTTCCATAGTACAGAGAAGTTTTCATTTATATATTTAAAGGGATGGAATTTGATGTACAGATTTTTATCAATCCTCGTTGAAACTAATAGRACTCAAGATCAATCAGATTTTTTTATATTTGTATCTGCACAGCTGGATTTTTTAAGGCATTACAATTGAATTAAAGACAATGTTTGAGCAACATAGATAATAGAAAGAAGAAAAAAGCCCCAGGAACTCAGACAAGTGAGGTGACAACCAAAAGGCACARTAAGACACAGAAAAATGATAAAGCAAAAGGCATCTTGATTTTTATTGCTTTGATTTGTGCATTGCTTACAGCAGCAGAAAGCAAAAAGCTAAGCAGTGAAGCAAGCAGCAGCAAGCAGTGAAAGCAGTGAATATAAGGGTCAGTTTACTGTGGTGTATCTCGCTGACTAATAAAAAGAACAACTAATTTGATTTGGAATTTGAAGTGAAACTCCTGAATGGACTTCTCATTTTCAATRTACTGCAATCTTCTTTGAAAAGAATAGTGTTTGTTTTTTAGAGCAATGTATTTTTCATTTCACTGGAAAGGATRAACTGATCTTAAATTCCAACTGGTCTCACAGAGGAAAACTAGAAGAGCATTTTCCTAATTAGAAGCTATAAATGGCACACAGATCTGTATAATACATTAGTTTAAGTCATATCTGTTTTAAACAGGGATTTCATAAATATCATTATTTAAAATTCTTCAACAATAAGCCTAAAAGAAAAGAATCTTCTTTTCTAARCTACCTCCCCAGAACCAAAATAGAATAAAAGTTAATGCAGTTATCCTCTGGGCAGTTTTACTGGTAAGCTTTATGGTTTGGGATCATAAAACATCTCAGTAAACTGAATTTTAAGTAGCTGAATTCTAGTCAAGAATTTTTTATCCCACTTAGGAATTGGTTCATAGTGACAGAATTTATTCCCCTTGTGAGCTCAAACATTGTCAGAGAGGAAAGGCGTTTTACTTTCTGTTGATCTGCGTTTGAATATAAAAAAGAAAAAGGCATTTACTGAAAATTATTATCTGAGTAATTTAAGATATATGGTCTTGAGTGCTAGAATTTTCTCTGGTTTTCTCTTGAAATAAAAGCAATTGGAGAGCTTCTCTGGTCCCAACAAATCCATAAATATTGCTGGTAAAAATGAAGCTTAGGAAAAGGAGGGRGAAAGTATGCTTGTTCTATTTTGGACAGTAAAAAATGAAAATTCAGGGCAGAGACTTTAAATATCCTCTTCTTTTCCCAGTAGAAGGAAATTCTCAGTCTTTTCTTATACTGTTCTCACTCTTTTTTTCCCTAAGGCCRAAAATAATACATACAAAAACTATTGTGTAATGGTTTCCTTCCATATAAAAGCTCCACCAAAGGGACAGTCTTAAATTAAATAGAGGGAATGTTTATGAATAAACATCTTAGGGCTTCCAATTTATCACCCTTTCTTTATAGTCCAAAAACCTCAGAATCCTGACATTTACTGGATGGGGAATTATTTATTAAATTATTTATTATTAAAGGCTGGACCTGAACAGAGTCAATACAAATAGCAACTCTAACCAGCACTAGATAAAGATTTCAGTATATTATATCTTCTTTCACTATRTCTGAGAGTGATTAGTCAGAAAAATGCCTTGTGGTAATGTTTTGCACTGGAGGAACCTGCGAGCTACACGGAGTATAATGAGCTTCATGACAGTTCTCACACAGCCTTGACTTTCTGTGCTGRGTTAACCTTGTCTGTATGCCAGGTTCCCACCAAGCCAGCCTATCACTCCCACCCTCAGCAGCACAGGGCTTGGGGAACAGGAAAAAAGATATTTAAAAAACCCTCATGGCCCAAGACAAAGGCAGTTTAATAAAGTAAAAGCAAATGTTGTGCATGAAAGCGAAGGAGAGAATAATTTTTATTTTGTAGTTCCCATCAGCAGGCAGGCAATGCCCAGCCACTTCCTAGGAAGCTGGGCTTCAGTACATGTTTGCTTTGGATAGCAAACACTGTAATAACAAATGTTTTCTTTTCCTCCTCCTTTCTCTCAGCTTTTACGGTTGAGCAGATGTCATATGGTATGGAATATTCCTTTGGTCAGTTTGGGTCAGTTATCCTGGCTCTGTTCCCACCCAGGGTCTTAACCACCCCCAAGCTGCTACTGGTGATGTGTGACTTTTGGAGAGACAGTACTGACAGGGCTGCTCAGCTGCAGCCAAAACACKGATTGTTATCACTTTTCTTGCCACCAATGCAAGGCTCAGCACTGTGAGGGCTGCTGCAGGGAAAAATCTCCATCTCRGCTAGACTCAATACATTTTCAGGTAAGAAATAGCTCTTTTGGCACAGGTTGGCAGGAGGGAAGTAACTCTTTGGGAAGACACATGAAAACATCAAGAATGCAGACACTGTTGAAGCACAATGTAGAGTGAATCTACAYACAACCTGAGAAAAATGCAATTAATGGCATTGAACTGAAAGTTATCTTCTCTTTAATGTGTTCACTCTTCTTTCCTATCTTTTTTTTTTCCCTTCACTTTAATTGATTGGGTTGCGCAGCACTATGAGCAAACTCTAATTTAAAACAGATTTCCTACATAGCAAGGTCAGGCTTTGCTGCACTGATAACCCWGAAGCAAGCTTGGCTGTGAGCCCTCAATCCTGGTGGGGCTTTTATTATTGTGTAACAGAATATCAAAAAAGAAAACAGAATCAGAAAARAAATTTCTGAGAAGCAAGACTATTTGGATTGTCAAGACTGATTTTATTATCTACATCTTTATTTTGGGACATGTTCTGTATGTATATAGACTTAGATGGRCATAAGTATTCTTTTACTTACATATTTTTCAATGTACACATGCACACCTATGCAAATATATTTGAAAGCAGAAGAAATATGCTTGTGCCATTGCACTTATGTAAAGCTATAATATAGACATTTTTATGCATAGGAGAGAGSGGGGACATCCTAATGTTCTACAATCTCATCTCCCTTTATCTCCAGGCAAAGTGGCACAAATTTTTAACATTAAAAAAAAAAAATATGTGTCTGAATGTGTTCCCACATATTTTTTCATATAGATAGATAGATAGAGATATGCATATGTGTATGCACATAATGAGTATTGATCTCATTTCTTTGATTTCCGCAAACTGTTGTATTARAATTATCATCCTACATTTCAACACTTGAAAAAGACCAATTATCTACTGTCTATTTTATATTCAGACTCATTTTCAATTCAMCAGTTCATCAATTAATTTTGTGGGAAGCAATTATAGCATTCTACTGTTCCAGACTCAGTCTGAATTTTTTGCATTGAGCATTGCCCTACCTGCAAGATGGAAAAGTTTAATATTACAAAGTAATCATTCTTGCTGAGTGATAGATATAAAAAATTGATGTTAAAAAATGTGGTAGCTAGAGATTTTACTGAAGCAAAATCCTGAGATGGTCAATAAATKATTTCTATGCAAAAATTGTGAGAATACTTTTACAAAATTCAAACTTTATCTTTCAGAGTCACAGGCATGGCTCCAATACATATTTTCAGGGATATTCACAACATTTTTTTGGAAACAAACAAAAAAAGCCCTCAAAAACCAAAAGAAAAACCTCCATACAAATTTGTTTGTATCAAAATGAACCACAGAAACGAGCTAAACTTGTAACAGCATTGCTTAGAGTATGGCTAGACAATAGATACTCTTCACGGAAAGAACCTTGTATGGGAAAACATCATACTAAAAACCAAAATGTCTTTACATAACATAAATAGAAGGAGCACAGAAAACATAAAGTGACAGAAGATCACTGAGACTGCACTTTCAATCAAAGGGGGTTCAGATCCAGAAAATTTCTGGGTASTTGCTCTGATACCATTTCTTACCATTTCTACCATCACTTTATTCTTAGCTATTCTGTCTAGGAGTTTGAAACAGTGAGAGTTTCTCCTAGCTTTTTGTGTTGGAGAATTATATAAATAATAATCATTGTGACAGGCWCCTGAACATCAATTTTTCCTACTGTAATGTTATATCTTCCAGGCTGCTCTTTCTTTCTTGAGATGAAAGAAGGTGTGGAAATTCACTTAGGACTCTTTTTATCTGATTGCACCCAATACTTACTTTTCTTTCCATTCAGAATTCATTTTAGCTCATTTTTCTCTCCCTTTAGTCTCCATCCCACATATTCTCAGTTAATTAAAGCAAACACCTTTAGTTATTTTGCATAAAAGACATTTCTACAAAATCTGCCATCATTTTACTTAGCAGATACTTCAAAGTCTGTGATATGAGTAAGTCCAAACTGTGACTTTCTCCTCAGGTGTTTTGAGCATTTGTGAAACTTCACAGAAATCTCGGATGAAGAGTGGCTGTCAAGATTTCTTACATTTTAACATCATTTTTTTTTTAAAAAACTTAGCATTTCAGCCACTTTGACATCCTGGAATGTCCACAGGGCCTTTAGAAACAACCAAATCCCCAAACTAACAAGCCTGACAAATGGCACAAGTGCTTTACACCAGAAAATGTTCTTGAAAATTGACACATCAGTATTTTCCAAATTTGCTTCCCATATTTTCTGAGAGAGAAACTTAAGCTTGAAACTTTTGTCTTCACTTGTTCTTCTCCATACTCAAAACCATCTAAAGAGAAACTCACCATTACAATGTAGCTGAAGTCTTCAAGATTAAAAAAAGACATAGATGTTCCTGAATGGTATGGAGGCTAAAAGGTGTCTCCAGTAAATGAATGACTGGACACTAATGATAGGATGAAAATATGTGACTTAGAGATCTCACCTTAAGGTTTTCTACCTTTTGGAAACAGCAATTGGCAGACAAGRATCAGGTTATAAAAATCACCATCTATCATGGAAACAACTAAAAGTTCCCTCAACAGGATACTATTTTCTTTGAGGTGGACTTAGAATTATTTTATGAAACACGCAGTTACAGGATTTGAGTCCTCATCAACATWCAAGAAATCAGATACCTTTCTGCCTTCTACAGTTCCTTTTTATGAGCTTTCATTTTTATCCACATGTTTCATAGAATTCATTTTAATTAGCTATGAACTCTTTCACATTTCCTTTTGGCACATATAAATGAAAATTACTGGTCTATAACAGAAATAGCTATTCAAAGTCAGTGTTTGTTCGAAGGAAGGAACATTAATATTGGCCAAAAATTCTGAAATCTATACTATTTTTGCATTCACCTATGTGTACAAAACTCAGTGATCTTAAGTTTCTTTCCAACAATTATGATCAAATACTCAGAGGTACTAAGCCCACAGAATCAGCTTTTCTGAGAGTCATAAAAATAACACAGAAAACAGTCCATGAGGCATAACTAATGTCTTTGAGCCTGGTGAAAAGGAATCACTTGTAGACTAAATGGAAGCATCAGAGCCAGAGGATAGTGTAGCTGTTGATGGTGATTCTCTGCTAAATTTGAGTGAAATGGGTACTAGGAAGTGGGGAGTAACTTAAAACAGCTGTGGAAGTGGCTTAATTGATGTCAAGGTCAGTGCAAAGTTGCTTTAAAGACATTTCAGTCCCTCTCCAGTTCTGAAACCAGTTCAGGATTAGCAAAAAAAAATTGTGAGCTCTATGATTTCATCCCAAACAAACTGAAAAACAAAMAAACAACAACAAAACAAAGACCAAAAAAAAATTTTTTTAAAGATCACAAATAGTTAAATCCTCTTCTCTCATACCAGGAAATAAATTCATCCCTTAGGCTTTTTTGGGCAGTAGCTTATAGAGTCTGAAATCACAGTGGCTATGGATAAAGATTTAGCAGTGAGCTTATTACAAACAACTTTGCATTCAAACCCTTCATTTAGATTTCTCAAACCCAATAACTGAACACCCCAGGCTACAGACAGTTACTACCCTGTTTTAACCAACAAGCAAAGGCATTTACAAAAAAAAACAACAAAAAATGTTTGTATCTATCCATATGGAACCAAAGACAGGAAAAGCAAAACATCAGGACATACACCCCAGTGGGATTTTGTGGACTAATTCACCAAAGTAGGCCTAAAATAAAAACAAAACAAAACAAAACAAAACAAAACAAAACAAAACAAAAACAACACCAAAGAAAACAACCAAACAAAAAAATAATAATATACAAAAGAGACTACAGATATTTATTTTTTTTTCAAGCTCTGTTAATATCAAGTGTTTTTGGATCTCAGTTGAAACTAAGTTCCAAGAGGTACAAAAGCAATGGTAGCAACAGATGCAGGATATTCAAAGGGGTGACAGTCATTCTTCTAGAAAATACATACTTTAACACGAGTAGCAGTTGTAATCACACTGATTGTTTTTCTGTTTGTTTTTCTTTCCAGGSAATCTTTTATCACCCTAAGAGGGCTTGTGTGTAGAAAAAATACAAAAGTAATTTTTCTTCGCCTGTCCATTTTCTGTGATTATTCAAACAAAGAGGAACACCTCAAAAGATTGTTTCAGATTATTAGCAATTATTCAGAAGAAATAAAATGTGGATGATTAAATATAAATATTGCTCCTAGAAATCTAAGGGAGCAGTACCATTGTACTGGAAGTCTAGAAGCAATTACAGCTTTGTTTCTTGTGTCTCCCTTGTGGTGTGGTGTCAGTGTGTCCTTATTCCAACACAGTCCTTGGGAGGGAGATAGGGTGGCAGGGAGTTGAATTCCAGGATGTTTAGTTTATGTGGGATTAGGAATACATTACAAAAATCTCAAAAAAGTGGGAAGATACAACTAAGTAGTAGACAGTGCATCCTCAACAGAAATTACCGGCACACTAGGAAGTCCTTATAGTTTTACAGAAACTGAGGCTTGCTTTGACAGTGAAGGAGAGASGGAAGAAAGRAAAAGAGAGGGATCTTTCCTCTGAAATCCATTTCCCTTGTCCTCCTCACTCCTGGCGTGAGGATGGTATGATCAGTGTCATATTAGCCATACAAAGAAAAGCAGATACCTAACTGAACTACTGKGATTAATTGCCTGATTCTGAAACTGAATTACCATTGACTAGCAAATTTTATTACACAAATTCATGCTGYTCTGCACCTTTTCTGCATTTTACAACAATTCCTAAATTAAATTACAATTTTTTTACAAATACATGGGTTACATAGTGCAATATAGTATTTGCAGCATATAAGTTACAAAAACAAAAGAATTATTGTTATTGTCAAGGAGAAGAAATTTATAGTACAGTGATATAAAGTAAATCACAGCAGAAGAACAGCATATTAAAGTCTTTACCTAAATTAAGCAGAAAACTTGTAATTTTTCCATATTCCATYTGTTATTAAAAAAATTTCACAGATTTCAGTGTTCTGTCCAAGTGACAAGAGTTGCGTAAATGAAAAGTAGACATGTTTAAGTTTACTTTCAAGATCATGGTATCAGTCACTGAAGATTAGAAGTGGCAATGACTTTCCTATTAAGAGAATCACATTAGTTCAAGATAGATAACAGGCACAAGGGTTTTAATTCTGTATTTTACCATGATTCCTCAAARTATTGCTGGTAATTTTAATGAATCACATGTTATCAAGCTCAAGCAGTATGTTCATCTTAGCAGTGTTAGTGTATTTACTGGATGGAGCCAGTTCCATTCAGCTTAATAATTGGTTTTTGAATGCATTAGTGAAAAGAAGGAATAAAATACCTTTTAAGATCTTTTATGTGTCAACTTGCCTTGGCAATCCTTCAGTTAAATTACACACATCTCTTGCCTCAGTTACTGTGAGCACATTCTATTCCCATTAATTTCACTGCTAGTATGTAATAGCCATATCTACTCTCTACATACATCCAAGAACTGCATAATGTCATATTTGTGTTTGAACCCTGAAGTTCTAGTCATTCTATGAAAAAGATCAAACTCAGATTATGTAGATAAATGATGTCAAAATCTTGGCATAGCTAGACCTTTTGGTCTAGTTGAACACAGGATGACTCTTGTCAATTTTTCTTTTAGAACAAGGGCTGGCATTCTTTGCCGGCATCAGTCAGCCCTGGCCATAAATGAAAATCATTGCATYTGGCACTGTACAAAATGAGAATTAAAAGAAGTTGGGCGCTGAACAAGTTTCTACCTTCCCTTACTGCTTGATAGATTCTACAGTCTTAGAGTCAAATATGTAAATGTGTAATTTTAAAAAAGAGAGCAATTTATTTTTGAAAGCCTCGACATTTAACGAAGCAGGAGTCAGTGATGAACTGCTCACAAGGACTGCCAGCAGGCGACTTCACACACTGTAAGCACTTTACTACAGAGTGATTAATACTTATCACAAGGGAAAATAATATGCCATCCTTTCTTGCTAAGAACATAAAAGAAGCTGCTTAGGTCACCAGGAGCAGAGCTGTGGACATGGCCACAGCAGTTATAGCTACACTGAGAGATGCTCAGGTCAGAAATGGGACATGATTATTCAAAATGCTAGATAAAAAGTAATGCTCAAAGGCCATACGAATGTTAGCAGAGTAAATGAATAGTCAGACTTTAAATATGAACTTCATATTGATTAGAAAGCAAATGTCAGTTGGAATTAGACTGTATGAGAAATGTTTTATGTCTCTATTATGCAAATGATGCCTTGACAAGTCATTCCAGCACTTGCSTAGTGTCTGGACAACTCAAGCACTGAACTGAGTCCTGGATCCCTTGTTCCTAGGGTGACTCCCTAAATCTCAGTAGCTGAGGTAGCTCTTGGGAGACATCAGTAAAAAACCACTGAATACACATTTGCATTGTTTCAATTCAGACCAAGGACCATGTGAAATGCAGCAATGAAATGTCCTTGCTAGCTCACCTTCCAGCTCATGCAGAGAAATGAAATCCCTCAGCCAGCAATATTTCCTTTGA
>CADDXX010000021.1:2046914-2142819 GCA_902810485.1 Alauda arvensis
AAAAAAAAAAAAAAAAAAAAAAAAAAAAAAAAAAAAAAAAAAAAAAAAAAAAAAAAAAAAAAAAAAAAAAAAAAAAAAAAAAAAAGAAAGAAATAGACTGGAAAATCATTGTTCATCTTTGCTCAGGAAGTAACATTTTAACTTAGTGCCCTAGCAGAATAAGCACATTAGTCCCATGGAAGAGCCATCTTTAGCTCTCAGCTTTACCGAACAGACCTAAATATCATAACAAAGAGGATGTTTTTGTTGTCTTACTCCTAGGAAGTCAGAATGCAGTTGTTGTCACTGTCTCTGAAAAGGCTGGGAGTGGTACAGCATCTGTTTAGGTTACCTGAATATCTCCAAAAACTCAGCTTTGGAAAGGCTGGRAAATAATGTAGCCTTTGTGGAAAATTAATGCAGTGAAAAAACAAAAGATGAACATAAATCACAGTATATTGAATCCACAAGTGAATAGGTTCAGATAAAGTGACAACAAATAAAAGTATTCCTTTATAGAAAAGCTGAAGCCAAAAAATTTTAATTAAATTAATTGAAAACCAAATGATGGAATTAGAAAGCACGACAGAGGCAGGTTATGCATGCTGACTTTAGATCGAAACGCCTTAAGCTATCSCAGCATAATTTAGAATGTATTGGATAAAATGTGCTCTTCTTTCAGCTGCTTAAAATTATCCAAAATCGTGATCTGGTATAATGCTTGCCAGAATTAGGAGTATGAAACTAAAATATGTTAATTCAGTTCTGAGAAGGAAGGAATGAAAATAAATTGCACTGAAATTCCACAGATATTTGTCTTGCTTGATGCTCTAAGTCACASAGCTCCACTGCCCTTTTGCAAGGAAGGAGCATTACACATAGTGAAAGTGGACACTCAGAAATAATATTTTCACATAGTGGTTCTTCTGGGAAGTGAAAATCTCTTTCAAAAGGGATAGCAGAAGGYTGCTAGAAAGTGTGGGATGTCAAGAAAAGTTGCAAGCTTTCCCTTGTGTGAGACTGTAAATTGTATTCAACTGAAGAATGGATTCAATTAGTATTTAAGATTTTCTCTTGTTCCCTTCACAGCACTTGCTACATTTCAGAAACAAATTTTTAAAGATTTCGCTGAGTTTTTATTATTTTTATTAGATCCTCATTTCAGTAAATATTAACTTTAGCAATTTTCCCAAATATTCTTTCTCTGTGTATCAGCTGACTCCTTTGTATCATTTGAGTTGTTTGCCTGTGGGACAACAAGCACCAGCATATCAYAGCTCTTGAGGAGACCTGTACTCCCCTCCAACGTCTCATTTCTGATAGGGCCACCTACATAGTGAAGTTGATAAGGAAGCATATAGAACAGGGTGTTTTAGAAGTGATTAYGGTCAGGAAAACAGCAGGCACCATGATCAAATTTTCAATCGAGATTAAAAAAAAKACAAGAAAAGAGAGATCCAGAGAAAAGAAGACTCAAAAAAATAGATGTGCTCAACATACATATGAAATATATGGTTTCATTATTCTGTAAGGAAACAGTGCAAATCATGTGCACTGAATAAGTATATAAATTTTGGAAAGATAAAAGGACCAATTCTATAAATGTAAATTACATTAATTTCATCCTGCATCATAAATGATGGCATCAGAGATGTCAAATGAAAGACCATTAGTTTTCTTGACTGGTGGATGAACTGAAACAAGTCTCATTTTTCTTTCTCAATACTGATAGTAACAAGTCCTAATAACATTAGGAYTTTCATGAACCATTAAGATTTCAAATTCCACTGTGAATATTCACATTAAGTTGTATTTTAGTCTATGCAGAGCTGAATAGCTATTGGGAAAAATTGCAGAATATATGCAGAGATAATATAGATTATTGTACTTATCTTTAATAAGGGGTCTGAACATATTTTATGGGCTTTTTTTCATTAAATAATTTGTAAACAAGAAAAAAGGCTAAATATGGAAATATGACTGGGAAGATTTATGGGGTAAGGTTTTATTCAASAAGAAAATTGGAGAGACTGAATCTTGTCTTGAAAACTAATGTTAAATGATGTACAATAATTATTAGGCTGCATTATATATATGRGTCAATAATTTAATAATATATATTGTCTACAATTGTATTTCAACAAGGAAGGGAATATTTATAAGGAGAAATAAATGTTATTAGACCATCTATGCTAGTTGAAGAAAAAAATAAAAAGCTTTCAGACTGGACCCCTTCGAATAAACCATCTTGTTTAGCACATGAAACGTACACATACATACATACACAAACATACACATCTCCAAAAATAATGCCTACTGTTCTCAGCACTTTTCTGCCTCTTTTCTAGGGAGAATTCCTAACTTTGCTACTATTGATTCCAGCAGGGCAAAGCACTTAATCATGAAGTTAGGTTCAACGAAGTTTTGAAGTGTAAGTCAATCTTCCCTAGCCTTGGCCATCTGTACTGGTTTTGACTGAGATAGAGCTAAATTTATCAGTCGTAAGCTTGTATGGGGCGAAGTTCTGGGTGTGTGCTGAGAACAGTTTTGATAACACAGGGGTGTTTTTGCTGCTGCTGAGCAGTGTGTCAGTCTGTCAGTGCTGACAGAGAGTCAAGGCCTTTCCTGTCTCTTACCCCATGCCACTATGAGTGGGCTGAGAGTGCGCAAGAGGCTGGGAGGCAACACAGCCAGGACTGCTGACCCCAAGTGACCCAAGAGATACTCCTGAGCAAATGGTGTCATGCTCAGTATGTAAAGCTGAAAGAAAGAAGGAGAAAGTGGAGAAATGATGGTGCTTATCTTCCAAGTGGCCATCATGCAGGATGGAGACCTGCTCTCCTGGAGATGGCTGAACACCTGCCTGCCCATGGGAAACTGTGAATTCCTTGTTTTGTTTTTGCTTGTGTGTGCAGCTTTTGCTTTACCTCTCAAACTGTCTCTCCCTCAACTTATGAATTTTCTCACCCCTATCCCACAAGTGCAAACTGAGCATGTGGCTGTGTGGGGCTTAGTTGTTGCCTAGGGTTAAACCATGACACCATCCAAAGGTCAAAAGCTAAGTCCAAGATCTTTTTGACCCCAGTAATCAATGGGGGAGAGAGCAYATCCATATGGTATCTATTAATGTTATATCAAGGCATGTTACACCTCCCAATATGATATCCTTTGTTTTGTCAGAAGGACCATCTACCTGTTTTGACAGCAAATCAAGGGCAATATCTGGCTGAAAATGCACTCATCAGATTAGCCTGACTTTCTGTATCCAGACAATGAGGCTATTGGAACTGCTCAGTCACTTTAGCCATTTAATAAATAAAGGATACCTGCAAAAGAATACTTCATCTCCTTTATTTGAGGAATTGGCACTATGTATCTGTATTTGTTAGCAATGGGATTCACATTGTGGTGGGAGTTTGTATTTAGCACAGGTAAAGCAAAATTGGAAAATTTTCACCTGAGGCATTTTGCCAGTTAAAGATGAAAATACATTCTTCTTTTGGTTAAGTGATAGAATCAATATAGAAATTATCTGGTGTGRCAGCAAAAAGAAATTTAATTATAAATGTGCAAATATGATACTCTACAGCAAAATTTAAAAATTAAAAATGCAACAGAATGCAACAGAAATGATGGAACCTTAATTAAAGGCTGGTAATTTTTCTTCTTTATAATATAAAAAACTAATAAAATATTGATGATCATTTACTAGAGGGACCTGCTGAAAAAATTTACAAACATTTTCTCTGTGCAATTTATTTGGCCTGTAATTTTGCCATGTTGGACAGGAAGAATGGGCATTGGGTCATATTTACTTGGAATTCACATGAAGAACTGAAAGCCTTTCCCAGCAAAGAGCCAAAAGGATGACATTAGTTTCAAATTATATTGTGACTAATTGTTGGGCTTTCCTTTAGAAGCCCTTCCAAGCCCCTGCTCAGCAAACTAGTCTGGTGAGGTCTGTGAGCACTAAAGCGCTAAAACTGTGCCACGTTTGAAAACAGTTATTCTTGCTTTAGTATATTAACACTGCACTTTCACAAAGCATGTAAGTAACAATATTGTTCAGAGATGATATATCCTTTGCTTGTTACGTATTAGATAACTTTCTTATTCAGATGAAATATGAATTATATAAATAGTTGGCAGAAGGAAAGGAATTAGGAAAAGAAACTTCAATGAAACCTGAAATGTTATTATCATAGCAATTTTTTATTTATTACATCCCAGGCAGATGTACAAAATGGACACTAAAATAAAAATTTGTGTAGTTAGAAATCTTGATAGGTAGTGATTTGGAAGATTTTTTTATTTCACAACTTTTTAAAAACACATCAATCATGATGTGTATGTTTATGATTCAGAGGTAACCACAACTCAAGGTACACTGTCTATACTTAGTAAAGCTAATATCAGGGGATCATGAAAAATACCAACTATTAAAATCTGGATGGAGTAAGTACAATGTCCGTGACACTTTCAACATCTTCCTGACTAAATGGTTGCCCAAATGTGCTGTTTCACAAGTGTTTTTAGATACCTGTATGTTTTTAAAATAATATCTTGATGCACTCTTTCATGTTACCCAGCTAAAATGTCAATACATTTGATGTCAATACATATTTGTCTCCAGGTCACCCTCTTTTTCTCCCTCTTCACACATCCACCCTTGTCCTTGTTTAATTTATTGGAAAGCAATAAACATCAACCGGTGCTTTACCCAACACTTCATACCCTGAGAATGTCAGTCTCTCTATATTAGACTAGAAAACTTCTCAACAGCTGCTCTAAATCACTGGCCCTTATTCAGGGCAGTGCAACTCCACCCTCCAACCCTACTGTTTTTATCAGACTCTGAAAAGTCACAGTGCACCTGAATAACATGCTTATCCTCAGTATTCTTACTAAACCTCATCACATGGAGTGTGAGATGCTAATAAATCTTGACTGGGTAGCGCACTACCACAGCGCACTTCCTGTTACATATATTTATTGTACTACCACAAAAATATATGACATTTATGCCACTGACWTATTGAGGATGCCATATAATGGTCTGATAATCATCCAGCCATTCATACATTACTGCCAATAGTCATGGTAAGCTCAAATTTCTGGGGGAAAAAAACACGTTATGCTCATCCACATACAGTTCATGGTTTTACCTGACTACAGTTGATCTTTTTGTATAATATAGCTTTCAAGGTTCTCAACTTGGAAAACCATTCCCRTTTCTCAGTGCACCTAAATATGTGTGTTTGTCTTTAAGCACATACACTTACACTGCACAGTGCCTCAAGTGTTTTAACCTTCCTAAAGATAAGGTCTCCACATTTGCAATTCTGTGTCTATCTACAGTTGATGTGGCAATATTTTCCCACTTTTGTTCCCATGCTGGTTTTCTCATATTATTCTCATGGCCTTGMACCTGCCAACTCCAGTGTTGTAACAATGGCATAGTCTCATGAGAAGCTACTTCCATTGGCATGAGGATCATCTCTCCTACCCCCTGCCCTATTCCTTGTTTTGTAACTTYTAGTTTATACTGTGGAAATAAAGGTCTCAGTGAGTAACATTCCACATAATGGTCATAAATCACTGAGAAACATTACCCAACAACATGCAGGCCCAAAACACAACAAACCAATTTGTGTGTAATGCTTGTACCTAATTAAACATGCTCCCAATCAGCGTGTTAAAAGCATAATAAATAGGGGGGAAAGCCAGCAAGTTTGTCTGTGTCCTGAGGAAAACCATACAGTACCAGGGAGACATGCATGTCTGGAAAACTCATCATGTTTATAATTTCYTTCTATACCATTGCACTGGAAAAGATATGCAAGAGAGGACTATGTTCTTTTGGGAATCTTGACACTTAATTTACCAGGGAAAAAGATTTCTCTCTTCTTTCTTCCTTGTTTAATTTTTCTTTCCCCATTTTTTCTCTTATTCATGTGGATTCCTTCCTTCCTCCTTAACTCCAAGTAACTTTAAAGTCAATTTATGCCATCAACTGTGGACCTCACAAATAAAATTTTATGCACATATCTCATCATCCTTTCAACAGCATTTAAATATTGATTACACATGAGAATCTAAAGATGTCCTAAACAGGGGTAAATTAACACCTTCAGATGCTTTCTGAACTTAAACTGAAAATCTGATGCAAATCTCAGGAGCAACAGGCTTAGTGATCCAAATAATCCCAAACACGGCACCACAGGGAGTATTTTACATAAATAAGCTATAAAGAAGACACATGAAGAGACAGTGGTGGATGAGATAAAGTTACAAATTAAGTGCTACAAAGTCAGAGTCCATCCAAAGAACAGCACAGGCTGACAGATTTTGAATTATTTGAGCAGTTCCTTGTCTGTACTGCTTTCAGAAAATGCCAGTGTATGAGTACCTGTAAGTCATTAGGTCATGAATGCTGTGAATAGYTGGCAAATATGATTATTTGACTCTCTGAACATCAAATCCCATCCAAAAACTCCAATTAGACTGTTTCAGGTAAGTGGATTTAAGTGGATTACTTAKTCTCTAGGTCCTGAATGAAGGACAACAGTCACCATCTTAAAGAGTGATCTGCAGATGGGCATCAGCATAAAAAACACTAAAACTAACAATGGGGAAGGCAATAATCACCAAGTAAGATACTTAAATTTACATGTCTATAGGTGAGCTAAGTGCTTTCAATTGCCATGGTAGGTGCTAGATATTTAGTCAGTAGARACAGCAAAGCTTAAAGAATGTGATCAAACTCAGTGTAAAAGTCCATTAGCTAGACAGATGAATAAATTCCTAGATTCCACTGCCTGTTGACTGTTGACAAGAAAGGAAGCTTACACAACACAGACATCTGCAGTTAGCAGTCTTAATTTCAAATTCAATTCTGTCCTTCCTGCCTCCTCGGGTTGTGTATGGCACAAACAATAAGTACAAAACATAATAAGTGGTGTTTCATTAAGTATGGCCATTATTACTTTAAAATTCAAACTTACAACATTGTAATGCTGGCCTAAAAAATATTTCAGGGGAAGAAAAGTATTCTCAGAAAAATTATAACCTCAGTCATCTCAGTCCTAAATCAGATGAAGAATGAGTACATTCCACATTAAGTGCTCCCTGACAATAGAACCATGAGAAATGTTAGGATATCTAAGATATTTTCCATGAAAGGAASTACTTTTGCTTTTAAATACATATGTAAATAACTAGTGATAACACAGAAAAGTCKTTTTCTTCCAAGACCATTATGCAGAGATATTTAAAACCAAATACTTATAAAAATTCTAAATGGACAAGCAACACATTWGGCATAGCCTCCTGGAGCCTCATGYTTCTCTGATAAACAGAATATAATTTATTTTCTCTTAACTCTATACATCACTAAGCAGCATTTAGAAACGTCCATGTGATGAAGAGGCTAGGATTTGCTTGTGAAMTAGAATTATGCATTGTTCCTGAAGCAGTGCAAAACATGATTTGTCCTTCTCTATATTTTGTGTTTGAGCTGGTTTTARCATTTATTTAGTTTTATCCATTATTGACAGTTTTTTGTTGGCAATAAGTAATTTTCACAGCAGATCAGGCTGRAGAACTTAACCTCCTAACACCTGAAAGATTAAATAAAAAGGCATCCAGAGAAAGGCCTTAAAATGCTTGAACTCTAGCAGTATAAGCTTTTCCCAAGCCATATTTCCACTTTGGTGTGATGGGAATAGAACTAAAATGTTTGTGGGKTTTTTTTCTTTGTTTGTTTKTTTCTTTGGGKTTTTTYTCCTTTTCAAAGGGAAATCATCCTTWTCCCCTCCAAGAAATAACAAGTCCTTTGCACAGGTGACTGTTACTTTGGTAATCACGTTGTTCAGTTGTTAAGTGCATTTTAAAATTTCTTCACAAAGTACACCTAGTAAGAAAACGATATGTATTGTGCCAGTTGAAAAAGTGCTGTGAGGCACATCTTTCCATCACATTTCTCTGMATGGAGATCTAGAAACTGCTGATCAAGAACTGTCTAATTTTCACTGGATGGAAGACCCTCAGAAGACTACAGGATTCAACCTCCAATACTACACRTCTCTTGTCTGTTTGTCACAGCAGCTACTGAGTTACTGAGGGTGTCTCAATTTTGCCAACAGTTTGCAGCAGTTCCTAAGATGCTTCTGATATTAATGTACCAAAAGTATTGCTATTCAGTTCAAACTCATGGATGAAAGATTTTTTTCAAGAGGAAAAACATGCAAAAAAATTAAACAATTAAAATACAATTCAAAGAATATGCTGTCTCATTAATAAAATCTGGATAAGTCAAAGAAATATTTATTCAGTAGGAAAAGATGATTGTTGGAAGTTATTTGATGAAAAAAAACACTTCTCATAAAAGAGAGGTAGTATATATACCTCAGAGTAAGCAAGTTAAAGGGAGTTTGCACTGAAGTTTGCACTGAATAAAAATGACCATTTGAAAGGACCTGTTCAAGCCCCTTTTGTCTACACAGCTTGAAGGACTGCCACATCTGACATCTGAATTTCCTAAAATGCCCTATTGGTCTGCCATCAGAGGTTGTAGATACTTGCTGCTATGTGAACAAAAGAAGTGCAGTGAACCTCCCAAAGGCCATCCCGTGCTCTTCTGTGGTCCTTCTGCCTCTTCTGGGCTTGCACTTGTTATCTCAGCTTAAATACAGTTAATGGCCTCATCACAGTACCAACAGGATATCAATACTAGGTAAACTCTGCTTGGAATAAGAGCAAAGCAGGCCTGAATACCCAGAAAATAAATAAATAAGAGCTTGTGTTTTGATCAGGCTTTTCCAAACAGAATGTGAGCAGCTCCTTCTAATGTTTCTCAGTTCCTTATGCTGAATGAAAAGTGGCATGCACAATGCTCCAAGGGCCATCAAGCAGCTACTCCTCAAAGCCATAATAACAGAGACTCCTCAAAGCAAACAAGGCTGGTATTTGCCCATGGTGATGAGCTCACTGCTTGCATGCAAAATTAAGTTTTAATTTATATTAAACCTCTTCTGCTTTATCTTTGTAATCCAAGGAAGCATAAAATAAAAAGGGAAGAGAGAGAAARGTACTAGAAAACTTTCAAAATGCCCGTCATGTTTACATGCTCTTAAAGGTTTTCTTCTGCTCTCAGAGAGAGCTCATTTCTGTGTAGGATCAACACATTTAAAAGTAAAATTATTTACAACTAAGAGTGTGAAAATAAAGAATAAAATTCATTGTAAAGCTCTTTCTCTCAAGTCAGTATTGAGAGACTCTAAGGAAGCTCCAGTCTACAGACTATGCTGCACAGACTTAAAGAAACTATTTTAGTTTGCAGCTCCCAAATAACACTTACTAGAAATAAGTACAGCTGTGGAAGAGTGAATTATTTCTTGAATATGAGTTTATCATTAAAATGGAGCAGTGAAAAGCTTTAAGGCAGAATAATCTAGAACCTGTATGTTACTTCTTAGTCTAAATTTAGAAAACACTACATGAAAACTTAAAACATTAAATAACAGCATTCATCTTTTCAGAGAGGTTAATAAAGGAGTAACTTACTGTAGGAAATTCTCCAGGCAYTGGAGAATAAATTTAATTTCCTTTTCTGCAAGATAAACTAGTCTATAGCCATTTCCAAGGMACCTATCTCACTTCCTGCATTTCAGATAGGAAACAATTGTAAYACCATAGGCCACTACTAGCAAAAACCAACCACATTGCTCTTTCAAACTTTGTGCTTCTTTCCCTTCTTTAATGGGAASCAGAACCCCAGCTGCTGACATTTAGGAGAGGGGAGACTGCATGAAGTAACATATAAGAGAGGGTTYTACCTCCCATGAGTAAATTATACAAAAATTTTTCTTGAGTGCTTGTTGTCGAGATTTATTTGAGATGAGGTAAATAAACCATACTTTTTCATTTAAACACCCTCTTCAGCCAAGGCTTTTAAGCCAGGAGAGTATATTTCCTTTGCTGTGATCATCTAAGCTACTAAAACTACACATAATCAGAAGATTTGAGTATTTTTGATCTATAATTTCATTATTGTGTTTTCTTCTTTATACGCTTACTTTGCTAAAAACAGGGCTTTACAAAACCAGTTCTAGCAGATTCTCACCTTTGAAACGAAGAAGTGAATATATTTTAAAGATTCCTTTTATACTAAAAAACCTGCATCTTGAATTGCTGAAAGGGCTATATGTAATTTAATTTCAATATTTATCCAAAAAGAAGGCTATTTTAGCAATATTATAGGCAAAATAACTTTGTATAAGTTTATGTAAAGATTGCTAAATCCAAGTTAGCCACCTCTTCCTAACATGTTTTATTTCATGTCTTCTCTTTCCCTTGTCCTAATAATYAAAGAGAAGTTTCACATCTTCTCTGCCTAATCATTTAATTCTGCTTCACCTTAAACACATGAATTCAGTAAAATGTGCTCTCTAGAGCCAACTATGATGAGTCTTAGCTTTGATGATTAAATAGAAAGCAGCAACAGAAAATAACAGGAATAAAGAGAAAGACAGTGTTACTAGAAGGTGCTGTCAGCCAGGATGGCATTAAATAAATGATTACAGAGGTTCAGTTCACCTGGGCCTGGATCAAAACCAAAACCTACTGGTRTATGACTCATCAGTTTGCCAAAGGAGAACAGATGCCAGGCCCCAGAAAGTCAGCAGGATCAAATGTTTCAGTGCAAAGAACAGAAACCTGGCAGTAACTAAACACAGGCTAAATTCGTGTTTCAAAAAATATTTTCAATAATTTTTAATATKATTATTTACTGTGGATTAATTTAATAACACTGAGTCGTTAAATTTATATTTCATCAATTAATGTTCAAGAATCCTACAGGTTTTAACTTTGTACAGCTCTTACGTCTTGCCACATCACAAACCTACTGGAAAGTTTTACAAATAAAACCTGATAGGCAATTGCAATTAATAATATAAAAGTTTCTCATAGAAACAAACTTCATCAATTACCTAGTCCAAAACTCTAGTGYGACTTCATTCACGTTCTGCATGGGTTTTCTTCTGAGGACACAATTAAGGGACATTCCTCAGGTTGTAATTAGAATCTGATCAACATTAATTAAAAATGCTTGGAAAGCACTTCTCTGAACCGTAGGTGGCTSCTATCTCATCTAAGTTTAGCAGATGAAAAATTAGCTCCTTAATTTAAGCCTGTTACCTTTGATCCCCTTAGAGTAAATGCAGAGGCACACATGACTGAAGGGAATTGCTCCATTCTAACAGAGCTGTAKAAGGATAGGATCCAACTGTAGATTATGACATCTAAATTCAGGTGACAGGAGGTAAACTAGATGTCCAAGCACCCATTAAACTGGATCATTATGGTCCTACTATCTACAAACTCTAACAAAAAATTGTTAAATTCCATTTGGATGCCTAATTTTATCTCTGCCTTCTAATGAAAAAGGAAAATTTAAAATATTTTTTTTAAAAAACTGTTTAGCCCAATCTGGATATGGGAGCACTATCACTCATTAATCATAGCCCTGTAATTATTTCATAGCCTTGTAAATATTGTGTGGCCCTGTTCCAGGGAAAAATGAAAATTTGTTTCTGCCATCATTTCTTTTCAATCTGACTCCAGTTCTGGATTTCCTGTTTTCATARTGCTTAGTTTGGAGATTATTAGAATAATTCCATAATATTTTTATGCTTTAATCACTAATGCATACTTGACCTTTGAACCCTTTGAACTCTCTTTTATTTGAAAATAAGAGCTGCACATKAATAGAGATAGCATGTAATGAATAACTAAAATGTATCTATAAAACTAATTCTCTTGTACATAGATCCATTCCTATTTCCACTKCAAGCTGATGTGATTTAGTTCAACTGAACCACTGCTCTGCCTTCATGTCACATGAATTTAGTAAAATTGATAAGATACAGTCTCAATTCAGCAATTTACAAGAATTTTTTCCACCATTCATTATTCTAGTGAGTTCTTATTTTTCAGTAATGTTTCTGGCCCCTGAAACCGTGYGACAGCATCCCAATTAGCTGGAATTTTATTCTCCATATAATATCTCTGGTATATCCAACAGATTGGGCATTGGGTCCTTGTGCCATACCACTTTCAACCTAAGTGAAAAATGCTCTTTAGCAAAATRCTTTGGAATGAATCTGCTTTGACCATCATTAGCTGTACATCTGGTCAAGACACTTTCCACATGTTCACTGTTGGAAAAGAAGTTTTCATAACTAACAACAATAACACATGACTCAATGAAATACTAATAAAATGTTTTAGTTATTCATTGCCATTTAAAAATGTCCATGCGGGTTTGTCASTACAGCTTTTGAAATGCAATGAATTAATATCCTGACTTTTTCTTAATTTGTGGACAGATGGTGTGAAGAAGGCTGAGTGATCCACAGTGCTGTCCCTCAGCTTGTCAAGACTTATTTACAGTACAGGAGCCATCCTCTGATGGCTGATTATCTGCTTCATTTAGTGAAAGTGAAATTAACCTCTGGTTTCTGTGCTGGTGACTCAGCAGGTAGTGCACCAATAATGCAAAAAGTAATAGCAGAAAGACATTGGTCTTCAACCCTAACAAGGCCCATTAAAGAGCCAAATTGCTTTATTAGACCCAAGAGATAGATGCAATCATTTCAGTCTACTAACTGGAAATAATAAAGTCAGAGGGAAAAAAAGAGAAGAAAATGAGTTTTCTTTCCATGCTTGACAAAAAAAATGCCTGTTAGGTGAATTTTWAAAAAGCTCATAATTCTGTGATTAAGTTCATTGGAAGCAGATCTGTGCACTGAAATTAAAAAATCAGGAGAGATACAAAAGCTTAAATGCATTGTTTCAGCTACTGCAGCTTTTATTTCTTGGTTTGTATTACCTGGTACAGAATGTTATGCACAGAGCATCTCTAACAAGAGYAATCTTAGTTAAACAGCTTGATGTTAAGTACACCCGATACATGATTCTTTATGCTGGTTAATAACATGACAGCAGTAATAATCCACCCGGAAAAGCAAATTAAATGCTTTCAAAACTATAACCTCTTTTGAAAGGGCTTTCTAATGATAGCRTTTATGAGCTCACAATGGAAAATCAGCACAGAGGAAAGCTAATGATGAGCAATATGAACCCTGTTTAATTGAATGTTCTGAGAACTACCTGAATCTCAAGGGCTATCTGTCAACAGCAGGAAAGGACAGGCTATTTGAAATCAAATTTACATTCTATTTCTGCAAGAAAAGCTTCAGTGCTAGCTCCTTTCAGAATATATTTTGTTTCATCACATGACAAATTTACTCCATCTGAAAATATCCTCTTTAAGTGGTGTGATGTATCAGAAGTGTTAAAAAGAAAACAATCTTCTTTCTATGCTGAACATACACAAAATTCTTCAAGTGAAAATATTGATTACCCATGGGTAGTTTTTGAGAGCAAGTATCAAGCAAGAACAGGTATCAAGCATGATACCCACTCATGTTCAAAAAAGCAAGTGCTGAGGTATACACCAGATGGGAGATGAAACAGAGAATTGAAAAGATTTTCCTGAAATATTGAAAAAGTTTCTATATGGAGCACACTGAGAAATTCTTGCTATGGAAATATCTTTGTGCTGTTTGTTCATAAGCATCAACTCATTCTACAGATGTTTTTTAACCCCTCTTGGTCTTTGAAAGCAGAAGTATTTTCATTACTTCCAATTATTTCTAAAAGAAGTGTTAATATTTTTATTACATAGTTGACTGTGTTGGCATGTTAAATTCCCYGTCATTTGTTCCTGGGCATATTGCGATTTATTTAATTCCACCAAAGGCTACAGAGCAAGACTCAGGACAATTAAACTAGGATAACATTCAGTGCTTCTATACAGTAAAGCATTGCCAAAAGCTGGAATCACCTTTCAAAACATAAACAGCTGCAAAGAACACTAAAGGTGAAAAGCACATGCTTTTTCTTTATGCCAAGATGCTTTCCATTTTTAYTCCTTTTCCTCTGAGGCTTCTTGCCCAACTAAAAAGACCCCAAAACCTAYAGAAGTCTTTTCTTGATTGATTTGATCAAAGCTCCAGGACTGTTCAGGAAAATTTGCTGAGCAATAGGTTTTCAGTGYCTGCACAGGGATATGAAAATTTACCATGCCTTCAGAATAAGGTTATATAGAAAGGGTCTCTAGCATACCTTATAAATAATACTCAGTTTCTTTGTACCCCAGACAAAATATCTTGGATTGAAAGACAGTACAGATTCTAGAAAGGGTTTTTCTCCAAATTAGTATTTATCTTATTCCTCTCCTGCCTTGCTCCTTACCATGCAGGTTATTTTAACCATCTATGTAAACTACTGTCTCATGACTGAAAAAAACAGCACAGTTGTTCTATCAGGAGGTCATAGACTGTCAAAATGTGATTACAGGTCTGAGATCTCAGGGTAATTGTGGRATTGTRCTGGACTCAGGAGAGCTCTACATCTTGAGAAGAGTGTTTTTGGAAAGAGCATTTTGACCACCTGTATCCTCATGGAAAATAGGTACATCATTCGTATTTTGTTGAGGAAAAGCAAGGTACATAGCTATTACATGTATCTAAACTTTTTCTGGAAGCTGAAAACTGCCATATTACATTTAACTCAATCTCTAATATTCATTCCATTCTCCACATTTCTATYATGTCACCTTGCCAAGTCATCCTGATTTTTTTACCTCCTTTGGAATTGTTCCACCTAAAGTTTGTCATAGCCTGAGATTTTGTGACTGAAGAGATGATAACTTGCATGTCTTGTGTGCCATATTCTGCCARCCTTTCCCCACAGAGGTATCTCCCCCGTGTCATAGTCCTTTGCAGTCAACAGATCACTTCCTCCAAAATTTTTTTACCAGTTTCCTGTCTATCCAACAATCATCTTCTTTTCCCACACAAATCAGTCCTCTTTTACTTGACATATTTCAGTTTCGTTCTCAGTCAGATCTTTTGGCGGATTGCACAATTTTTATTTCAGAACTTCATTAACCTTGTCTTTATAGGATAGGATTCAGTCTTGGGWTCCTTCCCTGATGCTAGCCCCTACATTTGATCATACTTATCTGTCATAGCAATGCATAAGGAAGACAATACACTGATGAATGCATTGGACTGTAACAAAAACTYATGAGCAGCATCTTCTAGGTTGCAAACAGATTCAAGTCACATTCTGAAAGTTACATGCAAATCACCGGCTCTCAGTCAGACTCTGGATTCCTTTCTGGCTTTGAGTTTCACATTCCCTCCAGCTAAGAGCAGGAAAGAAATTAAGTCTCAATAATGATTACACATCAGCTTCTCATGGGAGTCCCAAGAGGAAAATCTGTCATTTCACTTCAACATTTACTGTAGCAATATTGACAAAGTGTCCCTATGCCACTAGCTCAGAGCACTGGATATATGCATATCTTCACCAAGTGTGTGAACAAGAGTGATCCTCATTCACTGCCACTTCTTTAAGGACTGTGTGCTGTGATCAAGCAATCTAATGTCAGTTTTGTCCAATATTTAGACTTAACTATACTTTTACCCAAGCACAAGAAACTTCTGTTCCTAATCTCAGTTTCCTAATGATAAAATGGCTTTCTACAGTGCTGAAGAGGTAACATTATAAAAAACTAATRAAGAATGCTCAATAAATTCTTGTAACAATACATATCACCTATACTGATGTTTGTTTAAACTTAAACAAACTCGTTTTGTGATGTTCCTTCCCACACAACCTTTCCCTACTATTCCAGGAGACAGACAATCTTCTCCAGTAATTTTTTGTGGTTTTATTTTGTTAGATATACRTGCTATCTGAAAGGCTAAATAGTATATGGTGCTGTCTCCTGCAATCTCTTGCAGCAAGAAACTTATTTAAAATGTCTAGCATTCATTGTTTGTCAGAGCAAAGTTATTCTAATTGGCTCAGGTTCTTGAAGTGGTCTCTCTCTGGAGYATTTTTAATGTCACAAGAAGCCGTTCCTTCTTTTACTCTCTTTTAAATTTTTTTCCCTAAGATATCAAGGAAAAATACATAGTATTTMATGTCCACATGTGTCTACAATATGCACCAGAATCTGCAAAAAAAAACTCCATCAAATACTCTTTGACTTTATTCTTATTAGCATTTCAACAATTACAGATTGCAAATTTTATTTGCAATATGGCATGAAACAGTTGTGACACCTTCCAGACCATCTGARGCAATAGCTCAGAAATACGAATTGTCTTTTTTTTTTGCTTGCAAATTTATTGAGAACAGATTCACTTTTCCAGTATTTAGTATTTAACTGAAATACATTGCTTAGTCCCTCTTCCAACAGTTACTAATTACATAAGGTGTCTTAGAAGTCATTATGACTCAGCAGCTATGTTTGACTTCAAATCYATAAAACTGAGGAGCCAGGAACAACACATAATATCATTTATCAAGACAAAGAAAATGTGCAYTAATGTACTGATTGGGTTGTTCTCTTATGTAAATTAAATTCCTGCATTTTAAAATTAATACAATTCTTCTGCAGGTCTAAAATGTCTTTTTAACACAATTTAGTGAGCTGCACATCAAGCTCTGGGGAAAACATGGTTTTCAGCTTAAAAGCAGAAATAAAAACAAGTTCACACTTCTAAAACAAAACATAAACCTGTCAATTCCAAAGACACAGAGTAGCCCAGATAAATGTGAGGACCRTTGCCCACATTTAGGAGAGTGGAAMTTAGTTTTTTAATAGCAAACRCTATTTAACACTAAATGCATAAAGACTATGGGGAAAAYAAGAAACCTAAATCATATGTAGCTTCCCAGCAAACTCACTTSTTTATAGGGCAACAGAGTCACACATGGTTATTTCCCTCCTGGAGGCATGGTTTTGTATACCACCACATCCACCTTAAAAGGATGGTGTATGTTCCAGCAATTAAAACTTTAGCTGAGTTATTAGAGCTAGACAACCTTTAGCCCCATTGAGAAGGCCTGGGAAGCATCTTCCTAGCAAGTATCTGTTATCTATAGACTGAGCTCCTCAAGCTTTTGGGKAGGTTCTGGRAAACAAATRAAGACTAACATCTGAGCATCAAAAGCCCTAAGCAAGCAAATAGGAGTCCTTTCTAAGGACTAGAAAGAGTGTTTCCAAAATGAAAGCAGTATTTAAGTCACAASTAGAAGCAGAAATAGGGAAAGTAAGCATGAAATTTTTGCATGAAATCCCAGCAATCCACAATGTCAAGGGCAAGCTTATCTGGAGAGTTCCTTAACATTAATCCCTCAATGATGCTTTCACCAGATTGTAAATCATTACATTTTGATTCTCAAACTGGTTCCTTTTACATATACTTTGGGCCTCTCCAGTATATTTTGTACAAATTTTGCAGTGTTAGCTGTACATTCCTTCTCTTCTGGGGTTTCTCTGTTGCATGCCCAAACAAGAACAGGCATAWTTTTTGCTTATTCAGCTCCCAAGTAGCACTTACTCTTCACTGAAAGAGTTCAGTTGACTGGGACTAACTTTCCTGTCCTATTTCCTTGTTATTTTTATGTTTATTAAAGTGCATACAGATATGTTGCAGTCCACACTGACATTCCCAGTCCTCAGCTACTCACACCATGACAATGGCAAGTGCATAAATCATTTACTCTCAATCACTGCTCTCAATACACACTACCATGAATTAGCTATTTTTCTTCCAATATTTATTTACCAAGTTCAAATTCAGTGTGAGGCAACAAAGATTTAAATTAGGAATAACTGTCACTAGATGTTTTCTTCAWAATTTTGCTCATTAACATAATTAAAATTGTGATGATGTGACTTTTTTCAGTTCAAGAAGCTTATATCCATGGATTAGGCATATTTATCTTTTTGTTTTTAAACAAGCAACTTCAGATAAAAAATATGCTACAAAATAGAGTTGCTTTCTCCTTTCAGGCTTTCAGTAGTAAGGCATTCAGCATAGGATGGCCTTATTTTGTGCAGCTTATGCCACACAAGTTCTATCACAAAATATTTTACTGTGAATATTATGGGAATATTAGCAAGCAGACAGGTTGAGCTCCCAGAGAAACTGTGGGGTAACCATGTTTGTTCAAAAAGGTTTGAGAACTGCCAATTTAGAAGAAAAATAAGACAAAATTATTCTAGATATTGCATGRGGATCTGTAAGGTCTTCAATGATGACCTGGCAGCAAGCTCTGATGAGGAGGGAGGGCTACTTTGGTGGTGGCCTAGCCAAAATGAAAAGCTGATTACCCAGTAGTAAGAGCTTGATTGAAATTCATGTCCTTTTTATAAGGGAGATAAGAAGAGCTGAAGAGCTGGCCTTAGATATTGTACGAACTACACGTTCTACTGATGGCAAATAGTGGATACCAATGTATGTAAGTGTCTGCTATTGTTTGATTCATAAATTATGATCTTGACTACTTCAAGTGTTTTCTTGACTATTTTACCYGCAGAAGTAGAGACAGAACCTGTCTTGTACATAAAAACAACATGAARAAAAGGTTCTCCTGAGTTTAGATGACACTAGTCTATGTGGGACAGCTGCAGCAAAACAGGGAATGCCAAATGTGGCTTAGCACAGTATATTTTTGAGATACAATTATTAGAACAGCTAAGAAAAATGAAGTCAAAGTCAAATCAATGTATCTCTGTTTTACTGCTATGACTCCCTTACACTTAGCAAAAAAGAAGAACCTCTTCAGGAGAGAACTCAACAAAGACCAGACCTTTTAAAACACCAAAGAATTACATCTTAATTCTTAAAATGKATGAATATGTGGCTAGAATTACTGGAATATGGTGAAAGCTGAACTATAATGACTAAGGATAATGACAGCCTTAATCCTTACTAAGAGATGGCATTTTGGGTAGTATGAAGCACCCATAAGTCCCATTGAAATAATCAGAAGCTGTGATGTGATGAATGAGARCATTTCTACTGTTATTTAAATACCATCTTAGGTGCTCACATATCAAAATCAAATTTTGCCCACTGAAGTCTGCAAAACAAATACRTACTCACAGTGCTTTTTCCCATGGGTTTTTGCTATTTCTGCCCACTGAGTTCCGAAACAGAAAGATTTCATTTAAAATACAAGTCTAGCAAAAGGGAAAGAGGGGAAAGAAGAAGACAAAACTGTAGAAAACATCCCTTAATTTCTTTTTTTTAATCCTGTTATTTTTAAGTGCTATGTGTAAAATAAAAGGTAAAAAAAATCCATACAAAWTTGATATTCAAAAGACTAAGATTTTACAGCTCAAGACTTGAAGAAATATCTTAATGCATTCTAGAACTGATGGAATTTTGAACCTAGTAAATATTGAAATTTTTGGTTTTTTTAACCTAGTATAATAGTATCAGTGTTAAAATATGCCAGTGAAATGGGAACTCAAAGGAACCGGGTGCCAGCAGTCTGTATTTCACAATATAATTTGTATGATGTAATCCTACAATCATATGAGAAGTACTTCCAGGTGCACTGTTTATTTACTTAGATTTTATTATTAAAAATTGACAAATAAACCCACATTTTTATATTAGACTAGAATAAATTTATATACTTTATAGGTTTTTTTCACTAATAATTTTCTTTAAGCATCTACAGATTCACTAAGTAAAGGCTGGAAAACAGTGAAATCAAATGTAACCAAAACCCTGGAGATCCTAGGGAGAAATCTTCCTTTTTCTTTTATGTCTACTAAAAACAGACTTTCAAATCCTGGAAATGATTCTGCCATGAAATCTAACTATTCATGATTATAACACTTCCCACTCTCAAAAATCCATCCCTAAAGCCACAGTATTTGGTAAACTCCTGCTTTCATATTTACATGTAAAAATTTCAGTTTCATTTAGAAAAAGTGTTCTTCACAGTTTTAGGGAACAGGGTGAAAAATAAAGCTAGAAAAGAAAGGCCAAGTCAATAGTATAGTTCATGCCTGTCTCATACTTGGAAGAAACCAACTTGCTCAGCCTTAGCATTAACGATATTGTTATGAATCACCCTATTGATGTACCAAACCCCACTAATAGGAGGCAGATTTAGAGGAATACACTGCAAAGCAGAACTGGAATATTTAACTAGAAATTTCCTGAGTAGTTTACAAATCAGAATGAAATCCATTTCATCTTCCCTTTGCTTTCAGATGAAAACTCTTGAATCATTTCTTTTAGTATCATCAGCCAAGGTCTGTATTTAACCCAAGGAATCAAACGTACCCAGGAATAGTCACAGCACTGGTGCGGAAGAGTCATTGACAGTGTTGGTGAACCCTTAAAAAAAAAAAAAAAGGTTATGTACAAACTAGGAGTTATGTACTACAACTGTGTCTACTGGGAGTAGCTCCTGGAATGTCTGAAGAAAAAAAAAAAAAAAAAAGGTTATGTACAAACTAGGAGTTATGTACTACAACTGTGTCTACTGGGAGTAGCTCCTGGAATGTCTGAAGTCCCACAACATGCCCAGCATMATTTGTGAGAGTGCCTGACACCAGGAGCCGAAAGCAGGCTAGCAATCATTCTCACAGTTCAGCAGCACAGATGACTGCACTCTACTAGACTTTGCCTAATGTGCTAAATAGCCCTAAGGAAGGAGCTCAGCAGAGTGCTCCATTCTTTGCTGCATAACTTTGAGCCTCTGCATAACAAGACAATCAGCTACAGCTTTTTCATTGTCATTATATTTATATCCAGCCAGACCAATTTTTCCCAGTCTTACTTTCAATATGGAACACAGTTAAGGGATAAATAGCAGAGCTGCTTCAACTGTGCAACTTTACAGATACACAGGCATGCAGATAGATTATTAACTAGAAAAATGTGTTCTAAGTTCCCTACTGCTGATGCTTTATGAGGGTGATGGATGCAAAATATCCTACCCCAGGACTACCACACAATGAATCTCCCACAGTGGTGCAAAAGGTGAGAGTAAAAGGTGAGTTCAGGTTTCACTGATCTGTATGCATCAGACTCTGAGTTGCTGCATCAGTGAACACACACAATACTCCTTATAGAGCTGAGGTCTCCCACAATGGGAGCATTTGAACACTCCACTTTAATATGKTTTTTCTCACAATATTTTTACTTTCTTTTTGGGAAACTGGAAGATATGAAAATGAACATGGTTTTCAAAGACTAGGTTGCCTAGCGTGACACCAAAATTTCAACTCAAAGCTCAAAACCATTATACATTCTTTAACTATTGTTTTTTCCACATAATAATTGCCCACTTCCTGACTGCCAAGTACATACCTATAGTTACTTTAACAAATGCGTACAAATACATACCAGAAAAATTCCATTGTTGCAAATAACAAAGGAATATTTTCTCTTTTGTTTTTTTATTTCCAGAAAGATTTTCTTCACAGGAGAGGTTGTCAGGCACTGTATGCAACTGGCTTCCCAGGGAGGTGGTGGAGTCACCATCCCTGGAGATGCTCAAGGAAGGACTGGATGTATCACTTATTGCTCTGGTACAGTTGACAAGGTGGTCACAGGTTGGACTCAAAAAACCTGGAGACCTTTTCCAAACTATATGATACTGTGATACTCTGGAAAAAAGAGATAGATCATTAATGTTTTGAATCCAATTCAGACTGTGAATTTGTCAATTAGGCAGTAAAAAATTTTAGCGTAAAAGAATAATATAGAATATATGAACTAACACTGTAAAACAAATTTTAGAGAACAAGCTTGACTGGATTTTACAATTATTTTAAACTGTGTAATTTAAAAGAAAAAAAAAAAGTATTTTTATGCCTTGAGAGAAAATTGTGTTTGTTTATTTTTCCGTCATAATTAAAATGGTAATTTCTTTTGGTCATCAATATTAAAGTTACCAACAAGACAACCCAAGAAATGTTGCCCTTATTTTACATTGCAAATTTTACTACATGGCAAAACATGGTATATAAATATAAGTAAATTTCACAATGTACCGATGAGAAAAATTCAGGGCAATGAAACCACATTTGAGAGCTATTAAGACATAAGTCTGTCAACCTAACTCATTCCTCATTCCTATCATTTTATCTGAAGTAATACTTTTATTCTACAAGCATTGAAGAAAACACTAAGTCAAATTTTATTTTTCCTCTTTAACTATATCAACACAAACTTACTCAATTGTAGTCAGTGCCTGGAGCCAAGCTTGTATCCAAATATCATAAAGAACAACATTATAGAACAGTAGAGAAAGCATAGCAATTATTATAAATTATACACCATGCAAACATAAAAAAAAAGAATGCAAGGCCTTGCACTCTGCTTGCTAGTAGTGTTAATGATACTGCACTTTCTTACCCAAGATGGAACCTCTGAAAATATATGTTCTCTCAAGCCCTTATCTTCTCAAGCCCACCTCAAATTGACAGAAATTAGAAAAGTAAAATCTAGAAAGGGTGGAGAACCTTTACCCTCTAGCCAAAAATTCTCCCTCTTGCTTTATTTTCTTTACCTCTTTAGAAGAAAGGCATGACCTATACCAGACAACTGAGAGGGGATGTAAGGAATATCTTAAATTTACAACTACATTCCTTCTCTTTTGTGAATATGCAACCAAATTTAAAATCATGTCAGATAAGGGAAGCTATCTCTGCTCCCAGTCTTCTCCACTGTGTCTGCATTGCTACTGCAGGCATTGATGTAAGCCAGCAACATTAAACTTAAAATCAAGTGTCATAAGCACATCTTTTTTTGTGTTATTTACCTGACAGGGTAATTAGTGGGCAGTTCTTGTGAAGGCTTCTAGAGGACTTCTTTTGGCTTGGAAATCATACTCACTGAGTATGGCTGTTCTCAAGTGACACAGCAGGGAGCAAGGGCATAAAAGAGGACTGAGAAAGAGTTTTYAGGAGCAAGGTGGAACCAAGCTTACTTTCTGCATTATGTGGCTCACTTGCAAAGTCTCAATGAGACATCCCTTTTATTTTCAGCCTTGGAAGTAGTTGCTGCATTTCGCAGCTATAACAGTCCTTATTGATAGTGATTCAAGGTGCATAGTTCACTAAACCCATCAGAATTACTTTTTACCCCTGGCAGTAGGCTGAGCATCCAGTTGTGAAACAGAAACACAATTCTGGGTGGTCCTGGACTAGGACCCTGGTGAGGACCTGGTGGGTGTGAGTAAACAATGAAGTCCCTACTCTTACTTTCTTTTTTTTTCCTCTTCTTTCATAGATATCACCTAATCCACTTCCCTGAGCTTGGTCATGGTTAAGTTCCTCCATTTAATGGAGCAATTTTTATCTGAATGCCCTTGCTATGAACCATGGTAGCTGCTACCTGGCACTGAAAAGATGGATAAGAGAAAGCTTTGCTTTTGTCACAGACTGACTGGTTCAGTACAGGAAACTGTGGTAGGTCTGAGACTTTAGTTATCCTATCTTTGATATACAAAGCTGCTATATAGAAATTTTAAAAAGTAGTAGTCATCAGTTTGCAACATTTTCATTGCTCCTCTTTTTGCTGTTCTTCTTTTCTTAGCTAATAATCCGTTGTCCAGCAGGTCTGCTGTTACTCAGCTCACTGGAGTTTGGATTGCAAGAGATTGCAAGGAATTGCAAAGGCTAATCCTAGAAAACAAAACTAAATATTTTTAATACTGTGAAAATACTGAAGCTAATGGTATTTGTTTACCTGTGCTACAAAACCATAATAAATCAGAGTTTAAATATGCTCCAAATATATTAATCACCTACATGTTAATAATTAAACAAGACACATTTACATAACAATACAGATTTCAGATGTGTTTGCAAATGAGACTTCAATGATGAAAGAAACTATAATTAAATCATTTTAATAAAAATGTGGAAGACAGCTGCATATTATTTTTTTCCTTCAGTGAGTTAAAATAACTCAGACCCCATTAAAAAATGAAAGAGAATTGATGCTCAGTGGGAATAAGCCTGYAGTTTCTGTGAAACAAAAAACTGCTAATCCAATTGGCATTGAAAAGTATGAGCAAAMTTTGGAACCTGAATGAAAACATTGTTCCCATTCTCAATGCTTAGAAAGAAACCATATTAACTGAGGGTAAACTTTACTTCKTAAGAAACACATATCAATAACATCACAAATGCAAGGTTTGGGCTTTTAAAACCAGATATTTAATGTTATTTAATCCCATTCCTGTCTTCTTCTGCCATTTTKGAAGTGTGCTTCTGTTTAATTTTACCACCATCTGAATTCTTTTGCTTAAAAAGAAGATCAAAAAGAAACATTTCTCCATGCAYTACTTTTTTTCTTAAGCTTTAAATAACAGAACAGCATTTGCTAAAGACTACAAAAAACCTAAATCAAACAAACATCAAAAAAGCCAAGAAAAATTCCCCACTCAATCCAAACAAACCAACAAAACCAAATGCAGTTTAAWTGTCTCTCCAGGACTCCAGCACCCTATGCAACCTCACATAATACTAAGAAGGAAAAAAAAATCAATTTCAAATTTGTAGCCTTACCTTTTAGCACAGGAATGAAAATATTGATTAAAGCTAAATYGTTTAGACAAATTTTTACTATAACTCTAAATCATTTGAGATAGAGAAATTCTAAAGGACAACTGAAATCAGTTTTATATTCTTTCAGTGCCATACAAATAGTAAAAATACAGCTTCCAAACACACACRTTGATTCACAGCAGTCCTAAAATAAATGTCTTATGATCATGATAGGTAGATTTCAAATASAAGGGAAAAGGCATTCTCTAAAATGTATAAAAATATCTATGTAATTTACTAGCCTCACAAGGTCATCCCCACAACTAGTTTTAGCTAGCAAGACTGGTCTCTGCAGAATCCTTTATTCAGGAAGGGAAAGACACATGTAGAGAGTGATTGAAAACTTCTAARAWTAGGCTCCAACTCTGAATTTCTCTRCAAAATCATATTTCTCTCTATTAACTAAAAAAGTGCCTGGTGGCTCTGTGTGGTTTTGCAGGCACTGTCCAAGCCCCAACAAGACAGTCTCTTAAGGGTTATTCTTCAAAGTGTTCAAGGGCATTAGTAACACAAATCCTTCTGACAGACAGTAGGTACTGTAGAAATTGTCTCTCTTTTACTATAAATATTTAAGCTTTGAGAGAGTTAATTTCAAAGCAACAAAACCCTGAGAAATCCCTYGTGGAAGCGCTAGGATTACTGAATGGTTTAAGAAATGACCATGCAGATTTTCAGTAAAATAACTAATAAAATTAATAAGTCTGGGAATATGAAGTACATGAAGATCATCAGTTCCTAAATAACAAAATCTTTAGCCTGAGGAAAGTTTGTGATGTTTCAGTACAAAAATTTACTCATAAAGAAAAAAGTGAAAAGGATATTTCACATCCTTTCTAGTCAGTTACTGATGAGAGAGGTTTAGACAAATGGTTTTGCTTGCTAGCCCAGGCTCCTGACCTTCAATCTTCTCTYTTGTTTGTCCGAAGATTAAATACTCAAGCTTCAGTTCTTCCAAGAATTAGAGCTTTTTCTACAAATCTTCAAACTAAAAATTCCCCTCCTGATTCAGAGACAAACAGAAAGAAGATATTCAATATGAAAAAAAAAAAAATATAGTCATCAAAGAAGCAGCAAAAACTGTCTGTATTTTCTGGATTTCTTTTTCTGGTTTACTAAATAAATATTTTTCTGCCATTAAACTAAAACARATTTTAAAAAGCTATCATGTCCAAGGTTATTCCAGAAGCAGAAATGTACTTCTCTGCAGGGAGCTAGCTTCATGAGTCAAATCAATCTCCTAAAGGTATATCCTTTTAATTGCAATAAGCTCTTGGAAAGGTTTTTAAGTTGTCCTGCTGCACATCAGGAAAACATCAAGCATAGATAAAATAGGAACTGCAAACATCTGTACTTTRCAGACATTAGGGATAGGCTTTCAAAAATTTCAGATAAGATGAGCATCAGAACCAGGATTYTCCTATTAGTATTCCTAGCAGCATTCTCAGTGCTAGAATGCTCACACTCCTCATGCTACAAAACTGGAAGGACTGCAGTTTATTCCACAGYAAAACATTCTAATAAATGGTGCTGAATAAGTCCTCCTAGGGCTACACTAATTTCCATGACTGCAAACAAAGTAAGTGAAAATTGCTGTGAATGTAGGGCAATCATCTGAGCTGGTTGTGTTTTGAAAATAGTTTTGGTAGTAGAAAAGAAAGCTGTGAAGAAGCACTCTTTGCCTAAGAAAGTACTGTTAAGACTACTTCTGAAATTGTGTGTGGCATCAAATGGCCTATTTTGCTACTTTTGTAAAAGAAAATCTTGGTTGAAATAATGAAGTAGTAACAAAGTCAAAATAAAAAACATTATAAAGAGCTAAATAGGACTAGATGCTGAGCTTTTGCTCTAGCCCCACAAGGACAAATTTGCAGTCCATGAGCTCCTTCAAACAAAAAAACCCATTGAYCCTAAGAAATATCACAGAAACATGCAGGGGGGAACAAAAGCAAAGCTGGGAGAAGACACTGACCTACTAACTCCTGTAAGTCATAGAACAGTAAAYTTACCTTTTGTAAATATCCCTGCACTAGTAATCACTGCATAGATGTTTCTAAACATTTGATGCCGGAGTAACCTGGGAAAGAGGGAAGTTTGCTATGCCSAGACGATTACAGGTTCATAGTCACCTGTCTCAGCTGTGATGAGATTAGCTCTGGCTTTAGTTCAGATATAGATTTTCTCATTTTTTAATTTTAGTGGTGGATCTAGCCTTCTGACTCATTTTCTAGAAGCAGTGGAGGCTCCTGGAAAGGATCCCATTCACTGGTCTCTTTGTGGCTAAGCTCAAGCAGCYATCCAGGCCCTCCTTCAGTCAGGGAGAGGGAGTGGGAAAGGCAACTGCTGAAAGCCCTTGTCCTACACAAGGTGTCTGCAAGGTAAGCACAGGATTAGCCTCCAGGGTGCTTAGTTGTATAACCCTGGACTATAGAATCTGGGTTTCTACCCTGAGCAGAAATAACGATTGTCAAGGAAAACAGGTTCACAGAGGCCAGTGATTCCACAAACAGAAATTTCAGGGAAGTTATTTCAACATAGAGGTGGAATAAAAACAAACAGAAGTTTATAAATCACACGCARGAGAGCATCACAGCACTCTACACAGCTCGGGAAAAAACAAACAAACAAACAAACAAAAACAAACAAACCAAACACAAAGCAAACAAGCAAATCTGCGGAAAAAAAAAAAGTAAGTACAAATCTGTTTTGCTAAAAGTACAGTTCTTTTCAGGTAAAGGGTATTGTCATAAAAAATTCTCAGTAGTTTGCTTTAACCTAGACATGGCTTGGACATCATCTTGTTCTTCCACTTTCTAACAGTTGTKTAAAGTAGCCAGGCACACTGAACCATAAGAAAACATCTTTGATAGGGCTTGTCTATAGTAGATAACACTGATCACTGACTTTCCCTCTAATGATTTATTCTTTCCATTCCCAAAGAATGATTGTTGTATTCCTTAAGGCAAAATAATAACAAGAGGACAATAAATAATTACAGGCACCATAGAAAGATTAACAGCTACCAGTTAATAAAGAAGGTAGATGTTGATACTTTGCTGTGTTTGAATTGTCTATGTAAAAAACACAGCTGCTGTAGTGATACAGGCACATAAAATAGGAAAAGGTAACAACACGGACAACATTGTGACAATTGAAATGCAATTCCTTGTAACTAATTTTAAATCTTCATTTATGAAAAGAGCAAGAACTGTTCAGCTATATGCTCATTAAAAACTTCAAAGCAAAAGAGAAGTTTTCTATGKYTCTAATCTGGAAGAAAAGGCATTGAGAGGTAAACTTAAGTCCTGAGTTTCTCATTCTACAGTTTTGCTTCAACAGATGACTCTTCTAAAAGTAATCAAAATCTTCCCAATCCATATACTGGGGATTGTCTTCATTATAAGTATGATGATGCTTTATGTTTTAAGGATAAACATATATTCCCTAGACCCCTTCGACTGCACTAAACTTGACTAAATCCAGGAATGTTCTCGATTTTCAGAAGGCAGTTTTTGATATTCTGCAGTAGTAAACTAGAAGGAATTAATTCCTACTTCTTGACTGCATTCTTTATATTATAGCCCAATATCTGTGATTAGCTACCTCTGCAATTCTGGCTAAGGCACTGCATATAAGAAAGGGCTTTGTGTGCTAAAAACAAGAGAAGAAARTCAGTGTGAAATTTTGCAAATTTAGGAAAATAAAAGACTTTTCAAATATCACTTAAGTTTTTATAAACTTTCTGTTGGTTTGGATAGTTCTGACAGTTTTTCAGTGATCTGTATTGTCACTGATTCATGGGCTAACTCGTAGAAGTTCAGTGAGTGCAATATTGTAATATTGCTCTATGAGTATTACTTTTTGCTGGTAGTATTTCAAAATGYTACAGTGCATAAGAAATCAGCACCGTTGTTTTCTGGTGTAATGAGGAAATAATACCTCAAGTCATGATAGCTTTTTCTTTATGATGAATATATGGGAAACTAAATCTGTGTCTAAAACACACTTGCTCATATTTTCTTCTTRTATTGTTAAACTACTCTGTGTTCACCCAAAATTAATATATACAGATTTCCTAGCAATTAAAGAAGCAGGAAAAATCTTGAACTGCATAAGAAAATTTTCTAAGAATTCATCAAGAATGTTTTTTCCTCAATTAGTCTTCTCCTTAGAATAGCATCCTCATCAAAAATACTCAGTGTCATCTGAGGAGGTACGAAATACAGAAGTACAATATAGCCACAGGATACAGTCCTATTATCACCAATAATAATTAMTATTCATTAACCTCCATCATTCTATAGTCTTCAGCCATCTTAGATTAAAAATCATCTTTAATTTTAATCAAAATCARTTTTAACTATATATTTTATCATAGAACAAGGAAAAAAGCCCCTGAAATTAAAAGAATCATGTCCCAGCATAAAGATCTTTAAGGCTTGCTGCAAGAGATTTAATCTACATTTTATAACCAAGTCTGCGAAGACGCTTATCAGGACCAGTTCTTACCCAGCTAATTTTAATATCTGAAATTTGCAAGAAGTTTAATTTTAACACAAGAAAGAAACCATTAGAGATATCAGTTTCAAAAGCTCATTTTCATGAGAAGTACCCTGATCCAGGCAAATAAGAATCTGAAMTACCCGTTCTCTAAGAATTAATATGGGATCCTTTATTTGTAATATTATGTACATGTACTGATTAGAAAATAAAAAACTGGAAAACAGATTAATAATACACTCTAAAAATCAGACATCCACTAAATCTTTCAAAACATCTGTAAGTAGGTATGAGCTACACTGTAGTTAATACATAATGAATCAGTGTATTGTGGGTTTAAAAAAGTTACTCATCTGCAAAAAAGTGAAGGATGATAGTTTCCACAGTGAGTGAGCATTAATCAATTTTATAGGTCACCAGCAAATATTAAATTAAAAAAAAAAGCTGAAACCAAACCAGTCATAGGATTAACTGCTCAATGCCCCAAATAGCAACAGACAGGAGAGTGGACTCAGTGTGTTCTCTCTTCTCTGATCAGGAAGCTGTGATCAGCCTGCCACTGCAGTTTRTTGGTTATATTCTCTTTTCTTGTGATGCTAGGGAATAAAACCAAAACTGTTCCAAGGCATCCATAACACTTCAATGCATTAGGGGTGTTTGCAGCACCATCATTTTATAGGACCAGCATGGATTTTGTCCTTAACTTGAAGGGTGAGATAGAAGAGAGACAGTAATATGCATTTTGATCACGGAACTTGTAAACTCTTTTAAGATTTGAAGGTCTTTGTTTGGCTGACAACTTTCTCCCAACCCTTTAATATAAATTGATGGATTGCTCTAAAGCTTGACATTGTCATTTTAACCTTAGAAATGAAAGATAGGGAATAACAAGAAACYATATTAAAAATAATTATTAAGGGTCTCTATAAAATTGAGTCTATTAAAGGGGTCACAAAACTCTCTAAAAGTTGGTATCTCAGATAGACTGTTAGATATCACGAAAGAACTAGGAACTAAAACTGTTTAATCATTAAAGTGAATAGCCTAGCTCAGTTACAATAAATTGGGCAGCGATATGCTTGTTTACAGAAGATGGAATCCAGAGGATAGACACAGTCATTATTTTTTCAGGGAGCTGAGATGTCTTGGGATGGGCATAGCAAAGTTGATTTGGGCTTTAATCCCATCTTTGATGCAGTGACTAATGCAGACAATTGGTTTTTAAAGGTTGGTATATCACAAATGCTGGAAGGTGCTTGCTTCATGGATATTCTGTAATTCTTTAGAAGCAAATCCAAAGTTGAGATCAGGCTTGGCACTCCTTGAAGGCCTGGAAGCAGCTCCCTTAGGACTGATTAGRGCATTGTTTTTCCACAGTATTTCTGTCCCCCTGAAGGTTCACATCAGTCTTCCTTAGTTCCTGAGTCATTCATCTCGTCAATTATCTAGAATAGGAATGGAGGGAGGGAAAAAATAAAGGAAATACCCTTTTTTCACTGTTACGAAGATTTGGTCATATGTCTTTACATTGGGTTGTCATATTTCTGTCATTTCCTGCTATCATTTTTAAACACTGTATAGGCTTCCATCATAACTAAATTTCTATTTMTATTCAAAAATGGCAATTAAAAGGAAGTGCCTCTGACAGGTCTTGCAGCACCTGTATGCATGCATGCACACACACACACATATAYACACACACAAACCYTTTTTACATCTATACAGTCACTGTCTCGAGTTGTTTATTTAGTTAGCTCAATAGCTCTCGGGTGTTTCGGATGACTTTTTCCTATGAGCATGATCTATCAATTTTGGCATAATGAACTCCTGCAAAGGTCAAATTTAAAGGATAAATGCTGCAGGAAATGATGACTCTACAATAATCCTGTTATCCTCCTACAACTCTAATTTCATTTTATTGAGTTGAACAGTGTAAGGGTAAAAGGGTAACTACTTTCTCTCTGCTAACACCCATMTACCCAAGTCCCCTGAGCATGGTATTATGTTGAATCACCCCTGTAAATGTATTAGTAATAAAGATCTATTCTAAAAATAATTGGTCTCTGGTTTTTATTTGTTTGTGGTGGCTTTTTTTTTAATTTTACAAATAATCAGCAAAACATGTTGAAGTATTATTTAGTTAGGTTTGGGGGTGGGAAGTGTGGGGGGGGCATGGTCTAAGAGGGAATGTTATCCTGATAAAATACTGTAAATGGAAGGCAAACTGTGTTGTGAACAATAGCATTTTTGTGGCTGTTATCAATTTTTCATACTGGTCAATGTTTTTTTAAATATTTTCATATACAGGATGGAACAAAACTTCAAGATAATATTTTCAAAAAACTTTCTGACATCCACCTAACCCTGCTCTGTTTAAAACTTGAAGAACCTTATTCCTGCAAACAGACTGGGGTTTGCTTGGTTTTCCTTTTTTCCTTTTTTTTTTTTTTCAATTTTGTAGTTCTACTAATTCATTAATACTTCTCCTTAACCGTGACTATTCTCTGGTTGATGCATCCACACTTTCTGTTCCAGAAACGTTAAAAAAAWAYTCCTGGATGAAAATGTAGCACACATAGGGCATCAGAAAGCCCTGTCTTTTCTAGAATGATCAAGGAAGAAAACAAGATTTCACTGTTCTCCTTCTAGATGAGCCCTTTTGTCTAACTACAACATAATTATGTCAGCAAATGCATTCAGTAGCCTTCCATATTCAACCCAACATGTAAATTACTTTATCCTAAGGTAGGAGCAACACTTGAGCTGTTTRAGAAGCACTTCCCCTGCTTTGTAGTTCTCTTTCCAAGCTATGCTTGTTATCAAGAAACAATTTATTAGATATCTCTGTGAGATGATACCCCTCTCTCTGTTGCCTGATGTTTAAATGTAACTCTGCTTTTCTAAGGGCTTGTAACCAGTAGTGTGAGGAGCAGACCTGCTACACCAATACCACACAGGCAGMCCATCCTTKGAACAGATTTGGCATCCTGTGGTAAACAAACCACARTTTTTAATTAGTTAAAAGCAACACCAGTGCAGTAATGTGAGCCTAGGATACAGAAGTTAGTTTAAGAAAGTCCATTTGAATATCTGTATATAAGAATCTTTAGGTTTTACTTATGTGCATCTCTAGGGTGGCCAAAAAAAATTTCAGGAGGTGCTGCAGAAACCAAATACAGAATAGGCAGCAACATAAAGTCAATTAATTTGTTAAAACCATTAACATATGCTTATTGACAAGTATACTCATTTTCAAACTTTTGAAATATATTGATATTGTACATACCAAATACATTGATATTTGGGTGTCCTGTGTGCAGTATGATAAGTAATTTAGACCTGTCTAAAGTCTGATCAGAAAATGTAGGCATTTTTTAACAGTTCACTAGGTAGGAAGACTCAGGAGATACTGGAGGTATTCAAAAGGGCTACTGAAGTTGTATTTACCCACAGAATATTTGTTCCTGGAAACTCCTCAGCAAAGACAGACAAGATAGACCACAAAGAAGATAAAAACAATTTCATTATATTGTCCCAGTTTGTTCTAAAACATGCAAAGCCCGTGTGAAGGACACATTTCAACAGCTGTGGCTATTAACTCTTACCTTTTATGTTTTCATTAGGTGTGAATGTCAGCTAAGGTTTGTTGCTTTCTTTGGCAGCTTGTGGCAGTAGGTTGAAGAGATGAGTTTACTTAGATATTGGAAACAGAGAAACTTGAAAACACATGAATAATTGCAATGACAAGGTAAGAATTCAGTGCTTCTGATGTAGTGAAATGAAATTCTTGCCCCATGCACCTAATGTGTCTGCATAGGCAGTAGATTCCCACACAGAGGCTGGAGTGATATTTGTTTAAAACTGGCTTTCATCCCTCCATAAACAATCTAAATGTCAGCTTCCCGTAATCTCCCTTACACACTTTTGACCTGGCAAAAAGGTTGTGCAAGCAAAAAAAGGCTTACAAAAATTTTGAACTAAAGTTCAGCCCCAAGCCCTCAAAAAGGTCTTTCACTTGCTGAGCACTAATCAAGAGCTCCTGAGCCCAGAAACTACAACATGTGGTTTATTAACAGAGTAATACATATAGAATAATACACCAGCTAGACARTCATTGTCTAACAAAAATTATATCTGCTATCAAAAGAAGCTGCTAACAAAGTCACCCTTAGTTTTAAAACATTTGATCCATTGCATGCAACCCAACTTCCCCCACCGTTATCATCCTTYTCATAATCTATGATGTAGACTAATTGAAACTCATCGACATTTGCATCATGCCTAGCTGTTGGSAAGCAAAAACTCAATACATGAGAATAATGAAAAAAAAAAATAATGTGGCTTTGATACCATATAATCACAGAAAGCTAAGGGTTRGAAGGGACCTTAAAATCATCCAGTTACAACCTCCCTACCACAGGCAGGGACACCTTCCATTAGACCAGGCTACTCGAAGCCTCATCCAACATGGTTTTGAACAGTTCCAGGGATGGGGTATCCAGAACTTCTCTGGGCAACCTATTCCAGCGCCTCACCAGCCTCACAGTAAAGAATTTATTTGTAAATAAATATATTTACTTTCTTTCATCTTAAAACCAATCCCCCTTTTCCTATCACTATATGTCCTTGTAAACAGGCATGAGAGCCTGCGTTTTAGGAGTCATAAAAAGACAGTGTCTAGGTAGTACAAGAGAAGACCCATGTTGCAATTTTATTACGTGAACAACTGAAGCAATTCATTTGGATCCTTGGAACAAGGTAGAGATAAAACAGAAAGCTCCTGGACAGGATGACAGTGAGCATTTGAGGGGTGTTAATGGGAGTCCTCTCTGCAACTTCCTTGTGGAGGCGCCTCAGTCCATCAGGCAAGACTCCCCAGAAGAGGCAKGCTGGCAATTTATGTGTCCTGTATATCACACATACAAAATAYTTTATATGTGACCAGCTACATAACTGAACAAAGTTTCTGTATTTTTCTCTGCCCAAGCAGTAACTGGCTACACTTTAGGCTATGGGAGCRGTTAAGCAAGTTAGGAACTCTTTTCCATACATGTTAAAAGATTATGAGAGTTCATATTGGGTTATACCAAGTTATATAAATTCACACTTATATTAATGTAAGCTTGACTGGACAGAGGAGTCAAGGTTGGATGTTCTACATAGCACTGAGGACAGATTTTCAGGCAAAATCCTTTTTCTCACATTATCTTTCCCACTTGGGTAAAGTTCTCCCTAAACTCACATAAGTCATCTCAGTACTATACTTTAAGTCCTTTCTTCAAAATCAGTTTTGCACACAACTTATCTTGACTACAGATTTATAGGAATCAGGTCATTTACTTGTGTGAAAATGGACTATTCTCTTGTTCCCTGTCTGAACTGGATGCAATRTAGACTTTAAAGGGCTTCTGGATAATCTTCTAAAAAAATGTTAATGGCAATAATTCGCACAAGTGTAAGTGACATAAAAGAGGGTAGAAGAGACAATCCAAAGAAAATATTGGGCTGTTACTTAAAGTTAACAAAGCAGTTCTTTAGGCATTCCAACTGTTGTTGGCAAAATAAGATTTTTGAAAACCAGAGAAGATACATAGAAAGAAACTGGTGTAGAACAGAGTAGTTTTAATTCACTGTGAGCTGAGGAAATAAGGAAATCCTGAACTACTAGTGTGCGTGCRTAATCTTTCCTTTGCATGAATAGATATCACACTTTGTAACTCAGAATYTTCTTACTATCATGCTAAGAAAACACTCTAAATTTACCTTATAAGAAAAAAATTGCTAACTAGAAGTCAAATCTGCGTGTCAGCAGTCACAGAAAGGAGTTTCCTTTTATGTCCTAGAGTAGAGACTAGACTCTACCCAGAGGTAGACTTTATGCAACATATCATAAGGAGGAAGAAAAAGAGAGAGAGAGAGAGAGAGAGAGAGACTTGCTTCACTTTAGTTAAAAAGAAATTGCTGACAGAATGCTTTATTCTGTAGAAAGGCTTGGAAAGCACAGTGCAAGGCAATTTTTTTTTAAGAACCGGGTTCAGTTTAATGTTCAGTCTTTTTGCAGCGCCGTTACCAATTGGATAAAATATTTAATGGCATTGTATTCCAAACTATATATATTTTTGACAATGTATTTCATGCCTTGTATGTCACTGAAGTTATGAGATTGGAGTGAATAATGAAAGAGTAACTCAGCATTTCTCATGCCATTGCATTCAGATTTGTTATTTTTCATTGATAYGCCACTAGCTACATCAAGCCTTGATAATCCATAACCATTTCTTACTTTGTAGGAATTATATTAAGGTATAAGAGCATCTTAACCTTCTGTCTTTGTCTATGTAATATTAAAATCATATTAATATTTGAAGCTTTGGTATCCATTGCAGAAATAAAAKTTTAAAGAGCATGTACAAATCTGTGCTAGAAAAATTTGATTGAAGGGCTTTAGTTTTCATACCAATGTTATCTGTTCAGAAAATAATTCATACAGAAGGAAGAATAGTAAAGTTATAAAAAGCTTTCAAAATGTTTATTGTAGTGTTTTTAGGAACACCATATTTTTTCAAAAGCAAATACATTGCAGAAATACAAACCTTTTCCATGGTGATTTAAAGAGCACATAAGGAGTGTGGAGGATTTCAATACTACTTGATTTAAAAATACAAAAGGAAAAGTTTGAGAGAAAAGGAAGTTATTAAAGGGGGAAAATGTAAATTCAAAGGGAAAAAAATGCTACCCATTTTTTGCAAAATGTTCTGATAGTAAAGCAGATTATAGGCAGGTTTTRTACTATTTGTTAAGGTCAAATTACCTGCAGTCATCTACATCTTCATACTGACACATTCTGTGCTCCATTAGGATCCTTTTGGAATATTGTACAATATGTCATAATCACTGAGAAAGGCAGGACAGTAGAAACAGTTTATAGGGGACTTTCTAGGGACACCTAGGAATAAAAAGAAAGCASCTGGCTGTATGATTGTCTTGAATCAGTCCCTAAGAGTTCCTCTGGAAATTACTCGCTGGATAAATCCAAGGGTGCACAAGGATATGTACTAAGGATATGGGTCTAGGWTGCTGATTCTTCTTATTTAGGGGAATAATGCATTTCAATTTTTAAGTGAAAGTCAGACAGGTTATGTGTGGCAACTAAGAGGGGGCTGGTTAAATATTCATTTCATTCAGCATGGATATATCTAGCAGACTTTTACAGAGCTATAGAAACAAGCAGGTTCATTCAAATATTTGAAAACAGGTGCTGTCAACCAGAAAAACATTTTTAATAAGAAAACMTTCTCATAATTCACCCTTTTCTTACTTACTGTTACATCAAATTCRTATASGTTTCCACTGAAGCAAGTTGCATTTCTGGTGAGGCACATATTGWTAAGGCACCCATGACCAACACTTCATCTAAAGCTTTAGGAACAGCTGAACACGAGCTCTTCTTGGCAGACACCAAGAAGAGGTGAGATCACACATGCAATGAGGACCCATGACATCCTAGAAGAGGTGAGCTCTACAAACAGAGGATGGCTGCCTGAGCCCATGGTGCCTCTCCCTGCACAGGATGGGGCACAGATTACTGCAGCACTGCACCACATCAGCCCTGAGTTTGCACTGCCTTCATCCACAGTTTTCCTTCTCACCCTTGGCAACCTCCACAACCATCAATAAACACACACTGCCCCAAAGGCTCACAGAATGGTGCTACTTATGGTAGAGCAGAGTGAATTGCAAAATGCTCCCCAATTAGTATCGTAGTAACAGCAAAAGCGCAGAGTTTTGTCACTGAATATGTAGCAGTTTTAATCATAATACGTATGCTGGGAAAAAAAAAACCAAAACAAACAATGACTGAATTCTACATTGTTAATTTAGATCACGTATATTTAAGAAAAATATGAGAAAGTGTTATAAACTAGGTGGTGAGAATAGGAGAGGATCAACATCATTAATTATTAACACAAATAGTTTAATTGCATTTTAAAGGAGAAATAGTACTTCTCCCAAGTTAACAAAGTAACAAAACTTTAATTTCACAAATGTCTTTGTCATATTTCTTTTATGTACTGGATACCCTGAATTCCATTTAATTTTCCCAGTATTCAACACCCTGATAAGGTTTGCTTTGCTGGCATCGTCACACGCAGCCAGAGTGACTATGGCTAATTGTGAAGAACRAATACAAATACTAAGGGGAAAAGGTGGAAAATGTCTGTGATCAGCTGCCCTAGGTACATAATTAATCAAATGACAGACAATATAGATCCAAAGTTGTTGGTCTGCTAAGACWAAACCACTAACAGATATTCTATCTGCCTGTAAATTAAAGAGAGTCCTTGGCATTKTAAGATATTTAGTTGATTGGTTCTAAAACAATGACAGCTTGGATAAACTGTCGGTGTGTGAYGCATCCTGATGCTAAAGCCATGACAGTAATCATGGATGGATCCCACAGAGAGACATAAGGAGATACTTACAACTTCCCATTATACCAAAATAAACGTGAAAAATGCACACACACAGAGACTTTAAGAGTATATCTTAATTTGGGATTTAGGCTTTTAAAATAACAGATTCTTCAAAAGATAAATGTTCATTAGTGTCCCAGGGAAATAAAAAAAAGAAGGAAATAACAGCTTTTTGACAGTATAGAAAACACTCAAAACATGGAACCAAGAAATCACTTTTAAAAAGTGATTCACTTCCACTTATGCAAGATTATAAACAGAAAGACACCAGAAAGATAATGTCAAAGTGAGGCAAAAGCAATTGAGAATACACTTTGCTGTATTCATCTTTAGTYTAATAATTTTTATTTTAATCCCCTTCACATTTCTGAATGAAAGTCATATTGTTGGTGGTAAAATGTATTTAGAAACATTTAGAACATTTTAGAAACATTTTAGAAAGACATTAAGTGGCTCTAAAATTCTACATTTATGATACCAACATTTGTTTGCCACATTATGGCAGGGCTATTTTATAAAGCAAAATATCCTTTTCTGACATGTTGGATCACTTTAATGGCTTCTTATTTTCACATGGTGTGGATATATATCTATTTCAATATATACATAATCTGAACAGCTTCTGTTGCATGAAGAATTACTTTGAGGTTAATGTAAAACTATGTGATAGTTTTGTTCTTGAAAAAAAATATTAAAACAAATTGTTGGGTAACATGAGGACTAAGTGAGTAATATCTTGTGAAGTGCCCTTGGATGTCAGTAGTTAAGGTTAATAATCCCTCCAAATAATGGGATGTAAGATGATAATTTTGCTAAGAAAATAATAGGTAGTAGATAAATAGGATTTCTACTTCAGCAACCYGCCGAGGACACATGCAGCTTAACTTCTGACTGGAAAATATGGAGAGCAAAAAAGTTATGCTCAAAGATACAGTAATGTTATGTTTAAATATGTTTTTCCTCCRTTGTACCTTCATATTCTTCATAGCCACTGCATTATACTTGGACTCCTGTAGGGCTGCGGAAGACAGTGGCTTCCATTGTGAGAAGTCATAAATACTCTCCTGCTGTGCAATGCTTTACAGGGTTGAGGGTAATTGTGTGAAGCTTAAGAACACACTGGTAACATGACCTCCGGACCCTATGAGCTCAACACAGACAGAAAAAGAACAAGTTAAGTAGGAATGGTCCAAAATTTATTTACATTTTATAAAAGACAACAGAAAAATTTTAGACATTTAACAGATCTATTTCTATTCCTCATATATTAAATAAGGATTTAGTTAAAATATAAGACACAGTTTGCAGTGATAAAGCGCAGGGCTTAGCCAGGCAAATGTACCAGCCAACCCCTATTTATAGTCAACTGGCCTTTACCCTTTCTCCTTTCTTTACCCATACTTATTCCTCCCCAGTACAGTCTAGCCTCACCCTTTCCTTTTTTTCCCATTCACTAAACATCCCATTATAAAAGTGTTGATTTATCCTAAAATTCCCAAATTTAAAGCATCTRATAATAAACATCACAGAATCCCAAAACAGTTTTCCCACTGCATCTCATCATAGTCCCTGTACCCTGTATTCTCCAAGGCATTCAGAAGAGGCAGTTCCTTGGGCTGACTCATCTTGGTGGGTTCCCCATTAGGCTGGGGGCTCATCACTTACCATGGAAGGTGCTGCAAGTACCATGTCAGGATACTCTATTATCAGTTCTTAGCTTCTTGGGGTCCCTCTACCTGCCACAGTTCCCCAGTTCCCCACAAATCCTTTTGTTTATGSACATTAGTCTTTAATCATAGAATCTAATACGGTGAGCTCTAATTATAGAGCAGAAGAGTGTCAAAAAATTTCAGGACCCTGTGTTGCAAGTGGAAATGAAAACAAATTAACTTGAAAAAATTTTGCCTAAAGTTACAAAACTTGGCAATGTTTCACTGTCTACAATGACTTCACAAGCTAGAGCTGCAAAGCTGAGTTAGAAACAAAAGGCCACTGGTAATCTCCAGAGGCTTTCTGACTCACACAAAATACAGGAGAGAAAAAGACATAACTTCCTTGAAAGAATTCCTACTCAGAACTCCTACTCTTTGCTAGCACTGCTTGAATACWTACACAAATAAACCAGTATGTCTGGTGAAAAAAGTTGGGGAGAGGAAATGCAGACTGCGCTCCAGAGGTGCCCCCTTTCAGGGTATCTGACAAACTAGGCTTTGGGTTTTCCCTCATTTTTTGACTGTCAGAGGCTGCAGATTCTGAAAGTTGAATTATGCTGTCATTAGTCCAGTCTCTCACAGCTCAACACCAAGGATGACTCTTCACTACTTAAAAGGTAATATAAGAATTTTCACTGCAAATTTATTTATTCACTTTTCTTTTACCAACACAGAAACCTAAGGAGAGACAAGGAATTGCAATTCCACTCAGAGGTAAACTGAATAAGGTCAGCCCAGCAAGGTAGCTTGACTGCCACTGGTGTCATCTAGATATTTCATGATAAAAACACAAGTACTCAATCTTCATCTGAATCTTTAAGTGTATTGTCATGTAGCAGTGTTCTCATTTGTAAAAGGCACATCTTTTTATGGACAACAACAARCCAGCCCCCAAGTGCCACCCACAGTATGCAAGTCCAAATGAACAACAGGAACAACGGAAGATTTTAARCTGACAGTTTTGCACCTTTTTTTTTCTTTTGCAGAGTACAAAATAGCTTCACATACACCACACACCGGGAAAAAATATCACAGATAACATATGGTAGTCCTTCTGAACAAAAATGTCACATTAAATACWCTGGAGATGAATAAAAGGAAATCCAGAACAGTGCTCAGGGAATGTGAATGATTCTGACAAATGTAACATTTGAAGTATACATTGAATAGGAGTGCAYCCTGAGACAGAACAAAGTGAAAATGCAACATGGTAATACACAGGGCCTAGATGTGTTAGAGGTTCATGCTCTAACACCTGTATAGAAGAAGACATAATAAACCAATGATGACAAAAAGGCATAAATAAGTCATTTTCCAGACTAAAGAAAATAAAGCTTAGGAAGASACCAGAATTCACTGACAGTAATGAGGAAGGGACTGCACAGAGGAATGACAAGTAAARTGAATTGCTGCCATCAAAATGAGTCATCACACAGTTTAAATAAACCTACAGCTATAAAGCAGTCCTGCAGGATCTTATCCTGGCTTAGAAAGACAGGTGTGTGCCAGGGAAAAGCCAAAGTCCCTCCTTGCAATGAAGAATGCAAAACCCCTCCCTATGCATTATTATAAATTTGGAATTAAGGGGCTTTTGGGTAAAAAAAATGTGGGATTAGGAATAACAGCTCTTTACTAAGGATATGTAAAAAAAAAAAAAAAAAAAAAAAAAACAAAAAAAAAAGAAACCAAACAAACTAGTAGTACAAAACACAAACAAAAAGAAAACACTGACAGAGTCATAATATGACCTGGCACCAGGGTCAGGGTGCTGGCAGCAGTTAAGTCCTCCTGGAGTGACAGATGTGGTTTTGTTGGGGGAGAGATGATCCTGTAGAAGGATGTAGTTTCCTTCCAGGGCTCCAGTGGTGATGAGATGGGTCTGGTCTCTCTTTAGAATCCAGTGGAAAAACCAGCTGCCCTGGTGTTTGAGTCCCAGGTTTTTATCCAGGGAATGCTTGGCTCCTCCCACTGAGTGGAGCAGCTCAAAATGGGAGGACGTAATTTCATCAGTCATGCAGTGAGCCTTAAATGCCCCATTAACAGCAGATATCTCCCTGGAGGGAGGATGGGTCATGGAAGAGAAAATGAACACTGTCCCACCTGATTTTAATAGCTGGGCCACTAACACCTCCCCGTCCTTCCTGGAGTTAGAAGAGATTATGGAAAATACCTCCCCAACCGATTTCAACATATGGTAAATAGAATATATACTTTCTTTTTTTTTTTTTTTGGTTACATCTTGCAACCTAAGAAAGAGGTCCAATTCTCTGTGTCAAGAGTTGAAAGAGATGCAACTAATGCTAGCACCCATGAATATTAACACRACATACCTGCAATATCAATGTGAAATTCTGTCGTGTTTCAATTACTTAATATAAAGCAAATGGCTTTTTAATAATTTAGTATCAAGGAGAAGAGAGAACAATAAAATAAATATATATAATATGCAATAAATATATGATAAATATATTGAAATTATATAATATAGCAAATATATTCATCATAAATATATTCAGTACCCTCACACCAAGTTTTCAGACAAAACTGATTTTTCCTAGAGATGGTTCACAAAGTAGAACTATTTTACTTCCAGAATTCTGTTTCAAGTCAGCCAGAATTTTTCTTTCAGTCATTAAATATATAGTCTATCAATAACTTTTTGTCCTGGTTTAGGGCAAATCTGGGAGGAAATCTCCCAAATGGAAGTCCCTCTGGGAAGCAAACCAAARCAACMCCTCCCCCTTATTGGTTTGGGKAAAAATCTCCTTAGAGATGAGTGGAAAAAAAATATTTATTTAACAAACAAAGTACTTAAAAACATAGAAATTAATAATATGAAACAATAAAACCTGGCAAAAYTGAGAAAGTCCTTGCCRTGGGAGCTCAGCTCACTCAGCCTGATATCAGTCCCTCCGGCGCCGGAAAATGCCAGCCCAGGCTCAGTGGCCCACCGGTGTGGACTCCCAGTGCTCTCCCTCTCGTGGGTCTTTCAGTCCAAGAGCAGGTTTAAACAGTCCCAAGAAAARGGAAAAAACCAGTCCAGGGAACTTCTCTGCCCTAGCTAGCTAAMAYTAACTAAAAGCAAARCAGATCYCTGACCCYCCGCCTGTCTGTGCCTCAGATGAACAGTCCAGGAGCTGGRATRTGMAGGAGTGAGCTGCTTTTCTGAAAACAAACTCCACGCTTCTGTTTCCTCCCCCTTCATGCTCAGAACCAGTCTTAAAGCTACAGAACACAACATCCAACACAGACAGAACAGATGATTTGGGGATACAAGCATCATAAAGTTACCCTAGGACACTTTTATATTATTATATCTAACTTTTCTGAAAAGTGTGTGTTGCTGATCCCACTGAGCTAGCTTTGAAGTCTGCTGTTTTCCTAAGAATAATTTTGACTGCAACACAAACAGTTCATTTCAGGGTTTCCACTCAACAGGAAGTGCAATTAGGAAATTCTCTGAGATACTGAAGCAAAAGAAGAAAAGTAGAAAATGGAGTCATATACYTGGGAATACATATTGCACCAGTAACCAGGAGTCACTGTGATCTATTTCAAATATTCCACATTACACCGCTTTTACTGCAGTGAAAAAAAACTGAAGATTGAGACAATTTTATTAAAGGTTTTCTCTAGAACTGGAATATTTAATAATTAGTGTCTCAGTCCTTCTAATTTGYTCTGAAAATGCTAGGCATTAGATGATTAAAAAACTCAAATGTTGTCTTCAATTACCTCTAAGTCCAAATGAATGTGAGGAATAAACTTTGTTGATATATGGATTTATAACTTTCTTGGAATTAATAATTTCTTCATTTGCAATTCCAGTCTCTATGCACTTGATGTACATGACAAATAAGAATGTGACAAAGACAAAACAATGCAAGAAATACTGGGGTATAAAGATATGAAATGCCAATTTCTATGTACTCTCCTTGAAAGGATTATTTTTCCACTATTTCCTTTACATAATAGATGGCAGGAGGTAGGCATCCCTGCTATACTTGCTCCAATTTCAAGAAATAATCAGTTTTTCCAGAATAAAACACTGGGATGCCCAAAATATTTTTTCAGTTTATTTACTGAACTGAGAATCCATGGGGTTCATTTGTATAAGAACAGAACACAAGTAAACGCAATGAGCTGAGAAGTTGTTTCTGCTTTGTATGCATCACAAAAAAAAAAAAGAAGAAAAAGGATAAACTTACATGTAGCAATTACATTGGTCTATTAATTCATTTACTCATTGTGAGCCCCATTCCACTCATTTTTGAGTCTCCTACATTTGTCTTTTAATGGGGGGTGGGCCTTTAAGATTTCTCTATGCACTGTTTTTATCAATAATTCTTGCAATGTAGATTGTCAACTGGTTTGGTTCTTATAAACTAGTATCAAAACTTCTAATACAATGGTTTTGATAAAACAAACAGATCATATTCTAGACTAAGTTTTATATTCCTGTTCTCATTTTTCTTCAGCTTTACATCTTTTTTTTTATGCTATATACAAAACTATTTCTAATTTACTGTATTAGCACATGAGTACATGAAAATAGAGCTCAAAGCTTAGCCCTCACAAAGAAGGTTTCACATATATACTTGTATCTGGTTTTCAATAGTAAGTGAAGACTGCAGCAGGGATGGGCTGCAAAAATTCCGTCTTCTCAATGAAGGCTCRTGTGGATGGGAAAGATGACCTAAGGTCAGATTTCGAAAAAGTAAAGGAGCATATCACCGTCACAAATGGGACCCACTAGGGTCATTGACTCCAACTCCTGTGTAATTGTAATATTCAAGTTTTTTTGGTTTACTTTGAAAATGGTTTAAGTATAAATTAAAAGCTAGATTTCAAGTTCATTTTCTTTAAAAACAGATACAGATTTACACACTGTGCTAAAATCCTTTGCCAATCCAACAATTTATTTTTATCACCAACCTAAACTAGGAGCCTAAAGAAGTCCAAATCTCTTAACAATGCATGAGTTCTTAAATCAAAACAAAAGAGRGTAAAAGCATCAGTTAACTGTCCAYTGATCCTTGTGTTATTTTATAAACTCTTCAACTCAGACACTTTTGCTCTACATTGCTCTTTGCAACTTAGTCTTGCTCCTCAAATAAGACTCTCTGATGTGCCAGTCTATGCAGTGAATAATAAAGTAACAAGTTGTGGTCATCAACAGCTGCAACATGATCAAGCACAGTYCTCCAAATGGAAATAGAGCATCCCAGGCCAATGGCATCCCATCTTCTATCAGCAATAGTGTGGCCAGCAGGAGCAGGGCTGTGACTGTCCCTCTGCATTTGGCGCTGGTGAGCCCACACCAGTGGGCTCATCTTTGGGACACTCAGAAATAAAGGACATTGAGGAGGTAGGGCATGTTCAGAGAAGAGTAATTAAACTGGTAAAAAGTCTAGAGACTAGACTTTTGAGGAAAGTACATAGAAATTGTATTTCCTTTACATAAAGCACTGCAGGAGATGGGCATCCCTGCAATACTTGCTCCAATTTCAAGAAATAATCTGTTTMAAAGTGCTGGGTTAAAAATTGGACTTGATGAACTTAAGGGACTTTTCCAACATAAAGTATTCCATAATTTTATAACACAAAAATTAATAATCTCTGGGAATTTTGACAAGAGTTTTGTCTTGTGTATTTTTGGAAGCTTCATAAAGGATCAGGGTTGATAAAGAGTAGTTGATGATTAAGAAATACCATTTGGAAAACATATTGGGTTTTGCTCACTACTAGAGCAACCACTTTTGAAAAATTTAGAGTGGGAAGTTATTACTGTAGTCCATAAACCTCTCCTCAGCCCTGAAGGCAGAAACGTCTGCTAGCTGTTGTAAACGAAGCCTAGTTAAAAGAAAGCTACCAAATTATCATTACTGCTCTTGCCTAGGGAATGTCTCTGGAGTCAGTAGCAATTACTACAATAGGTTTCACAAATGGAAACAATTTGCTTGTTAGTGCCACTTGGGTTTGTGCTAGATTTAAACTGTCAGTTTTAAAACAGTAAATGTTTACTATAAGCTCTGAGAACACAGGCAGGAGAAATGACTACTGAATAAGAGAATGTTTAAATTTTTTTATTATTATTATTATTACTAGAATGAAGTAGAATCATTAATTAATTACCAGACAAGATGCTTTTTGAAATAGTGTGACAACATAAACAAGTGTGCTACATTATTTGTTWAGGGTAAATGTTCTCTAAGAGACATTTCAAGGATAAGACAATATTTCTGTTGAAACGTCCTTTGAACAGAATGCACATAATCAGTCTGCACAGTYTAAGGCAGTTAGGATTTGGAATTTTCATTCAGGGTCATCCCTAGGTATAAAATGACTTTTTTCCTTTGTCTTTCAATCACCTTTCAGAAGCTTCTTTTAGAAGGATGGTTCTGAGTGTGCTGAGTAGACTCACAATAAATATATGTCAACTAAGGAAATTAATTGCCCAGTGAATGACTGACTGAGGTTAAAGGAAGGCATAGACACCAAAGAGCAGACCACTATTTATAACCCTTGCATATATATTCTCAGAATAAATTACGTCTTGGATGTAGCAACCACTCTCTCATCCATTCCATGGCTGTGAAAATATCAAAATCCAGTGGCTCAGTTAAGGATTGTGATAAAGAGCAGGATTTGGGTGATTACTACCTGGTCCAAAGGCCACATGACCTAGTATGACTCACATTCACCTAAACTATCTTCTRTAAAAGAGAACGGCCACACCTGAGCCAGGAACAAAACCACTGGAAATTACTCCTTATTTGCAGTAACCCAGACTATGGCTGAGTGTTTTCTGGGATGCTGTTAGCTTTCACAGGCAAAACAAATGCTAGAGAATGAGTTTGCAAAGATGCTAGCAGAACAAGCACRTGTACACACTTGTGTTTTGGCCTTGATAATCCAATGCAGGCCTTCACTGCATTGTCCTTCAGGCCAAAATGTAACAGATTGCTCACTTCTCATGACTCATTTTGATCATTTGGTTATACTGAATCCACTTATAGTCTCCCCCTAATTCRTGCCTTCCATCAATCTAGTCTCACTCTTCAACTCAGTTATAGACCCTGTGTCTGACAAGTAGTTTTATTTGTATTGTTTTTTCTTTGTTCRATTTTAGGGATATTAACAGTACAGTACAGGAATATCAACCCACAACTCTAATTTTGCTTTTCCTTCCATTCTGTTTTTATCAAATAAGTGTACTCTTAAGATGTCAACAACTGCCTTCTAGYAGCCTCTTGTCCCAGATCTGGCACATCATCACACAGCACATAATTTCACTGGAATGTCCAGCTGTCATTGCAGATGATCTTGTTGGTCTGTGATCAAACCATAATAAAATACTAATTGCATGTCATATGATTCCTACATGGTAGCAGGTAGCTACCGTAGGTAGTTTTCCAGAAAACCTTGCTAATAGACTTTTTATCTGGGTTATGATTTTATGAAGTTTTAAYACAAAAAGGTCTCGGTTCTGTTTCAATTTTACCTTTTAGCAGGACCTACTCATGGATTGAAATGTAAAACTACCAAATAGATACTAAACCAGTTCAAGTAAAACACATCATCTTCTGTGATACAGAACCTCTCGTGTTCTACCTTTCCTCCTCTCTGTAGTATGTCTCCTATTCCTCATACAAAAATAGATTTTGTTAGCTTTTAACAGGAGATACAACTGTATATTACCTACTCTATTGGCATCTCTTCTGTCATTCAGGTAACCACCAATATTATTAATATAAATGCTATATCTGAGTACAAAATCACCCAGAGTAAAGTAAATTACCATGATGGATTCACAACCAYGACAGTTGTGACTTGAAACTCCACTGAGATAATTTCCAGAAAGCGATCCTCCAGCAAAGGAAGAAAAGGGAAACAACCCAACTTAGGGTTGTTTAGCTGTGTTCCTACACCATATTGAACTAACTTAAAAATCTATACCAGCCCACAGAGTGACAGTATCCTGTCACTCCTCTTCTACCAAAGCCTATTACTCAAGGAGTGACCACTAAATAAGTCACACATGACCAACTTTTTTCTAGTTACCTAGAAGTCCCCATGACTGCACAATGTATCACACAACTAATAGTCCAGTTATCACCAATTTCAACAGTTTCTGTGGTTTTGTTCTCTACTGATGCTGACACCAGTATTCATGTTCATTGTTAAACTGAGTCTGCATCACATAACAGGGGCTRGAGTGTGAGCATAAAAGTCAGAAAGGGTCTCAGTCCCATCAAGAGAGCTATTACTCACACATGAAAATATTAATCCATTGCCCTTTGACAAAACTGGTTCTGCAACTGTCACCTTTATATGCTTTCTTTTATTTTATGTAAAAGAAAAACAAATTTTRTTGCTCAAAATGTCCTTTCTTATTACAGGGTCAATCATAGTTCTCAAAGATTTTCAAAACAACATCTGGAAAGAACATTCTTTCTTAGTCAAGAGTTAATTTTCAGTTTTTCAATTGATGAAAAAATATCCAAGGGAAGGTTTCATAAAATAAAATATTTAACTGCAGCATGGCTTACAGAACTATTTGATTGTCTGTTGATTATTTAGTAATTGAACAAAAAATATTACATGAATATGGAAATTTTCTCATTAATATATTTCTTTTTTTGATCATTCTATATTATAAAAATACTTGGTATTGATGATAYCCAGATCCTTGATAGGTTGTGCTGCATAATTACCACACAATTAACATTCTGTGATCAATTACTTAAAGTTATCCATTCATATCTATAGATGTTTTCTATGATATAGCACATAGGGTCAAGAGCTCCAGAATCTAATAATATTTAGCAGCAGTTCTCATTTTTGAATTGGGGGTATTTTGAAGAATTTCTTTTCTATTTCTTGTCAAATGTGCCTTGGTAATATGACTTTATGTTAACACAAAAGATAAGAAACAACTCAGCAAGTTCACCAACACCACCAAGGTGTAGGTGCAGTCAACACACATGCCATCAACAGGGACCATGACAGACTTGAGAGGTGGGCAAGTGTCAACATCATTAAGTTCAAGRGCAAGTGTGAGGTTCTACAAATGGATCAGGGCAATCCCAAGCACAAACAGGGGCTGGGCAGGRAATGGATYAAGAACAGCCCTGAGGAGAAGGACRTGGGGGTGTTGAGTGACAAGAAGCACAACGTGACCCAACAAAGTTCGTTTGCAGCCCAAAAAGCCAACCATGTCCTGGGCTGCATTAAAAGAACCAGTAGGTTCAGACAGGTGAGACTGCACCTGGAGAGCTGYGTCCAGTTCTGAGGCCACAACACAAGGAAGACRTGGACCTGTTGGAGCAAGTGCAGAGGAGGGCTGTGAAGATCATCAGGGGGCAGCAGCACCTCTCCTATAAGACAGGCTGAGAGCATCCCATCCTGCAGAAGAGRAGGCTTTGGGAAGACCTCAGAGCCTCCTAGCACCTAGAGGGAACCTATAAGAGAGCTGGAGAGGAACTGTTACAAGGGCATGTGCTGATASTGYACAGTGGGATRGCTTTAAACTGAAAGAGGATYACATTGGACATCACTTGGTGAGGCACTGGCTCWGGTTGCCCAGAGAAGTTTTGGATGCTCCATTCTGGGAAKGGTTTAAGGCCAGGCTGGATGRGGCTTTGAGCAACGTGGAGAAGTGGATGTTTTCCCTGCCTATGGTGGGGAGTGGGAGGTTAGAACAAGGTAATATTTAAGGACCTTTTCAATYTAAAGTATTCTGTGATTCTATGAATTCAAAGACAGCAATAGTTAAGAAGYTTTGCTTCTAGAAAATCATTGAACCTGTCTAAATAAATTGATGGAATAACAGAATCATTTAGGGTGATAAGACCTCTAAGATTATCATTCTGTTAACTCAGAACTGCCATGCTCACCATTAACCAAATATTAGATTCACATGTTTTTAAAAAACTTTCCAGGGGTGATGATTCCCACAGTTCCCTAGGTATCCTATTCCATTKCCTGTCTATTCTTCCAGTGAAGAMATTTTTCCTAACATTCAACYAGATCTCCCCTGACACAAAYTGAGGCAATTTCTTCTCATCCTGTTACCTGTAATGTTGCCCTCATCCACTAAGTGGGTCACTTAGTGGGTCAGTGCTCYACTTCCTCCTCACACGGGGCACCAATTGTCAGTGTCAGTGCTTGGCACCACTGGACAGTGGATGCAAACTGACTRACACCATCAGTTAATTATCCTGCAGAAAAAACTTCATGCTTTCTCTCTGTAAGTTCCCACAGGCAGCACCACACAACACTGCCTGCTTCTCCCTTCCTTCCACCTAACCCTTMCTCCTCACAGCACAGCCAGCAAACTCTAACTCCMACTAAGTCTTCACCAGCTAACCCACTCTTTTATAACACCCATCCTTATTGGACATAGATGTGCCCTATTAAGGGCCAAGCTGTTTGCACTCTTTGGTAATTACTTCAGCTGCATCTCTTACAAGCCATTCTCCCACAGGTCACCTGGTCACAGAAGAAGATCAGGTTACTCAAGCAGGATCTGCCTTTCATAAACTCTTCATAAACCAAGATAGCTGGGCCCAATTCCCTGGTTGTACCATACACRCTCCAGRATGGCACCMAGGATGATCTGSTCCATTGACCTTTCTGGCACTGAGGTCAGTCTGAGTTTCCCCAGATCCTCTTTACAACCTTTTTTGTATATGGGTGTTATGCTTGCTAAATTCCAGTCAGGTGCGAGTCAACATAGTCAAGGATTGCTGGTAAATGAGTCACTTAACCAGCCACTGACTTTACAGTATTCATAATATCACTTACATAAATTGTTAAAATTAATATCAAATAGAAAACATACCAAAAAATCACAACTGGCAATAAATTTAGAAATGTTTGTCATAAAAACAAAAAACAGTGGAATAAGACAGAAATTAAAATCTTGAAACTAGTATAATATTCCTTTTCAGATTGAAGTTCATATTTCTGTCTGAACAATCAATCTTTGCTAAGATTTCTAGTTGCAAGAAAAAGTATTTTTAACACATAACTGATCCGTCAATTATTTTTAATCAGGTCTACATCTATAATGGTAGCCAGTACAAAATAATACATTGTAGGCTTCAGCAAAAATGTCAATGTATAATTGCACTACACCTACACTGCACCTGCTGATGTAGTTAGTCATGTTTTACATTCCTCAAATAGAACAGCTTAACAGAAATACCATACAGAAATGTTTACACTTTTAATTGGCAATTATTCTCTGATTTTTATGTCAMAATTTTCCTCTAATATCTACACCTAAATCTACTAATATGTTTTGTTATTATTGATTGGTTTTGTAACACCATATGAGATGGTGCATTATGAACAAGGATTATTTGCAAGAATTTTTCCAAAACTGTTTTAGAATTAGAAAGGATATCATAATATTCTTCTCAGTATCAAAGAACTGTTCTGCAGGGATGGACAAAGTCATCCAAAGGCAAATCATACATCTGCATAGCATTTGCAAAGCCTGTCAGGATCACTTCAGATAGCTTCCTTCCTAACAGTCCTTTCCACTGAGCTTATATAATACTAATTATATAAAACCTTTTCATAATCACTCTCTCAAGCCATAATGTTTGATCAATAGGGTTTAACCTTAGCTCATCTAAATTTAGCACAAGGCCTCTCTCTGATCTGTTTCAAACACAGTCTCCCTGATATCTCCTAGCAAATGATAGGTTTGTTTTAAATCACTTGGTTTGTTCTCTAGGAAGAGAAAAGTCAGGATATATTACTTACTTAACAGTTATGATGAGGTAAGAGAGGAATAGAACTATATTAATATATGTGGATATATCTTGCTTCCCCAAATTATATTTTGCAAGCATTTGCTGATTCTTTTTTTTATTGAAAGTGCTAGATGTCTATGCTAGATGACTGCTAGCATATTTGTTATACCAGTTTATACACATGACTTATTTAAAAATTAATTTACGACACTTCTGAACTTAGTCCAGAGTATCAAATTCAGTCTCCAATGGCTCAGTGGAGATCTTCTCATAGATTTCATCATGTATTTAAATATRGGGATAGGGAAAATATTTTTTTACATTAAAAAAAATATATATCAAATAAGTTGTTGAAAAGTTGTTGAGTGCAAGTGGTAAATAATAGGTAAACTCATCCCAGTTTAACATGAGAATAAACTGAAACTGGTTTGCACACAGAGATGAAGCAGGACTGCATGTACCAGAAATCTAGGCAGAAAAATACTCCCCCATATTACAAAATACTGCCATACAAATATTCTTTATACTTCTTGTGCTAGGTATTATACTTTCTCCACTATCCCTTAATTGTAATCTTACACCCACAGTAAAATATGTAAATTATGATCAGTTTTGGTACATGGGTAGCCATATGTGTATTTGTCTCAGAGATGGATTTGGCCCACAAATCTCAGAATTTTTTTTAAGGTTCAAAACTTAATGAATTAGATACTCTTTGGATTTCTGTATATTGGACATGACTGAAGTAAATTGATATAATTRTTTCCTAACGATACAAATAACCAGTTCATAAGAAAACAGATATGTACATTTATACTGCCAGAAACTATAGCATGTTTTGCTAGTAGAAAATCTTAGATTTGAATTTCCCATGCTAATTATGTTCTTTTAATCGGAAATAAATAAGGGCGATATATACATTTCACCTGACATGGAAGGCTCTTTCTGTTTGCATTTTTGCATTTAGTGGAACAGGAGCACAAAGCACATATTCAGGATATTAAAATAATTTTCAGATTATTAAAGGCTGTCTTTCCAGAAATTTCTGGTTTAAATTCACAACACTATTTGTGAAAATAATTACCCAGTAATAATAGGAAATAAGTTATTTCCTAAGAAATCTGAACTCCATGGTTCACAGTAATGTTATTCAGGCCCTTGAAACTCACATAATAGAGCCCCTCAGAATAGGAAATAGCCTCAAATATCAAGGTTTAAAATTAAAATTATTAGCTAATGAAAGAGTATTGCTTTGTTCTCCRTTGGACACTACAAGTGGCCTACATATAGTTGGTGGAGAAACAGTGCAGGGAGCAGCGTGCAAAGACCCATGTTTTTGTGTAGTTGGTGCATGGATAGCTGGGAGTGATGGGAAAAGCATAGAGSTGGAGCACCCACATCTTTCAGGGGAGRAGAAGTTTGCAGCTGCGGGGAGCACTCCCTGAAGGGCAAAAGGGCCTAGTGACCCACATGGCTGGTCACTGCTGTTAACTATGGATACATGGTGGAGAGTATTAAACTTTTGGAGACCTTTCATTATAGAAGGTATTTGGAAAGGAGTTYATTAACATTCTTTATGTGTCTGTTATTGTTGTTTATCTGTTACAYGGCTCATATTGGACCTGAATTATATCTTGCTCATTCCTTGTTGATTCTGTGTCATTAATAAATCAATATACCACTTCTATCATTACTTGTTTTAAACTACATAAATTGAGCAGGTTTTTTTCCCTGTGGTAGCCCTCAAAAATTATCTCTAAAACCTCTTTAAAAGAAATAAGCCCTCTCATGTAAGAGCTGAGAATACAAGACCTATTGCAAACAAAGGCCTGCAAAATGTTTGTWGAGGAGCAGATTCAGTTCTTTCTGAAAGACTGTTTAGTAAGACTCACACCAGATGCTCATGCAGTGTTTGCAGATTGACTGAGCTAAGGGAGGCATGCGGCTCCCAGAAAGAGCTATAACTTATGTGGGCTCACCACCAGAGCTCCTCTGCTGGATCTGACACCTGGAGAAACTTTCAAAGCTTTAGGCTTTTGCAGAGATTTTAGTGGCAGATACTATGCTGAAAAAAAAGGAAACTTAACTCAGTAAACTGAGTTCATATAGCAAACCAGAAGAGCAGCAGAATCCTCCATTCCACACCTGCAAACACTCACTCTGCTGAAATCTGCTCTAGCTGCAGGTGATAGATGAACCTTTTTGGCAGCACACAATCAAGCGTACTGCAGCAATTCAACCATGATATCAGAAAGATCCATGTAACAGGGCAGCTTGTGAGAGAGAAATGTAAAGTTCTCATCAACCTAAAAGGYTTAAAAAACCTTTAAAAGACATTTCAAGCTGTGACTGACAGATGATTTTCTGACATTCACTTTTGATCGATCTGTGCAGATAAATTTCAAGGCCAACACAGWATCAGACTTGCAATACTGTATTTTATACAATATCATTCAAAGGATATATAGCACTGAGAGTAACTAAAAAGCAGGAGACATTCTTAACAAATACCCGTTTTTCCTCTCTGAAATGGCAATAGCCTAACAAGATCTGAGTTGGATCATCATGGTTTTAGTTGAAAAATTATTTTTTTTTTCAAAACTTCAAAGATCTCTCAAACCCCTAAATATTCTGTGGACATAGCAGAACCTGACACTGTAAATTCTTATAAATCTGTTGTGTCTTCCCCTACTTCAGGTCATTCTAAGATGAAAGTTGATATTGAGAGTCCTTATCTAATATAAATGAAAAACAGATATTCATTTTTTCCTCAGGGAATTCCTTAAAAAATAGCAAAGTCAGAGAAAAAGCAACTGAGGAGTAAAAGCATGTTGAAAACACAGTGCAGAATCTAGAAACAATGAATGATGCTCTAAACAAACACGTTCTTACTCTTCCCTCTCTCTTCTGTGGTCTTGTGCATCACTTTAATCCCAARTCATTTTCTCAGGTATCTCCTGGAAAACTTGCTAAATTATATGAAAAGCACTTGTAGCAGAAAGGAATACTGATATCTGTTGAATTGTGCTATTTTTAGAGCTGTTTAACTTTGTAGTAATAATAAAATCCTCGGTGAAGACAGGAAAGAGTTGAAAATTGAAAGAAAAATTTTAAATTATTTTATTTAGGTGTTTTCTTTGTTTGTTAGGACTTCATCCTCTGGCTATCTTCTCCCTGTACTTAACCTGCCCTTTCTGCCTCTATTTCACTCACAGCACTGTTGTTTCTAGGTGACATTTAGAATGTCTGTAAGCGAAATTTTCACACATATTTTAATGGGGAAAAAATTGAGCATGACATATGGGTAGTGCAGATAGCATTTATTTCACTGTGGGAAACTCTAACTTCACTTGTCACTTTGAACAATTGGGAATAGGCCTCCTCCAAACCAYCATCTTGCTAATATTTCAAATTGTATATATCTGTGATTAATCTGTGCCTAGGAAAATACTTCTTTCCTTCTTCCTTGTAATGAAGGAATGAGGTTCATACTAAACTGTGTTACCATTACACRTGATCTCAATAATATTGAGACTGCTTTAACAGAATAAATTGACTAGGCCAGTGCAATAATGTAGTTATTTACCACACATTAATACGTCAAGAGCAGACCTAGACAATCTATCTCATTCTATCTCACTTTAGGGGCCTAAACAAAGAGGCCCTAGCCACAGTATGCCTACTGCCAGTGCAATGACACAGACACCTTCATGTGGAAAATCAGACCCCAAAGAAGGTGCCTCCTTTTCTGTCTGCTTCTCCAGTCCATGGGGCAGCTCTGTTCAGAGTGTAGGCCACTCAGTTCTGTGTCTATTGATCCACAAGATGGATCTGGACCTGTAAACTTTGACGTGTTTTGGAAGGACATGCCCTGTTAGCTCCTGGAACAAACATTTTCTGTGAAATGCCAGCAACTACTGCAAGATCACTGCCAAAAAAAAAGTAGTAAAAATAATTTGGAAAAAAAAATGGAGGAAAAACCTGTTTCTGGGATATATAGTAGGAAATTTCTTGAGGTATAGTAAGAATATAATGATGCCTTGAATAGAGAAAGAGCAGCAAATATTATAAGTAGGATGATAGAGAGCACCTTATACAGAGAAATGCAGAAGATTGACTTGTAAGGACTTGAGTGTCTCTCTCTAGGGAGAGACAAATAGAGAAAAAGCTTAAGAAATKGAAGAGTTTTCTGATTTTGGCTGTAGATAGTAGAAAGAAGGTAGTGAAAAGATAGGCAAAAATTATTTTATTTTCGTTCTTTCCTTTATTCCATATTGACTTTTTCCAACTTGTGTTTTGTGAACTCTTTTTACCTTGGGCCCTGGCTGTTGGAGATGAAGAAAACCAAGCAACCAAAATACTGACAACATTTACAGAAGTTGATCCTGCGGGGAAAACATCTGTATAGCTTTTTCTGACTCACTTAAGGGTAGGCAGAAATATATACATTTTTTTGTGTATGAACATGCTTAACAAGCTGGCTCATGTACCAGAAGCAGAAAAGATCAGCCAGAGCTAATTTCCTCTGTGYATGGGACCTGGGGAAGAGGGAATTTAAAACACAGCCTTAGTTAAAGGGAAATTTCCATGTCAGGAAAAAATGGTCTTCTTAGAGATATTTGTCAATGTTGCATTTTTGTAAACAATTTTTAGRCCCAAGGAAATGGCTTTATGTGCTGCTTTGCTTTTGCAGTCAACAAGTATTTTCTTATGTAGTTTATCAATKATAAAGATGACATATTTACATATGGAATATTTCTATTAGGGTCTCTGTTCTGAAATGCTATCCTTGGTGTAGAGTCTGCTAATGAAGAGTCAACATTAGAAGCCTGGACTTAAYTCAGTATATAAGTAGTAAGGATTTTCCCTTCAAACATTTTATTTCTGTTTTAGTTCAGCCTACAATTAGCAAACAATTTTGGATGTTAAGTTAATTTCTACATAGATATTTATAGTAAGATATTGAGAAATAGGATTTTATTTTCCAGTTGACTTCTTTTCCAGCTGTCTCCACTTATTCATGTTGCCAGGTCTGTTGGATTGCTAAGTTTACTATGGCAAGTCTTTAACAGCTCACTTGCAAGCAACCTACTCTGATTAGATCTAAACTACCCCTTGGAAAAAAATACAATTTACATTTACACAGCATGCTAATAGATTACACATGCCAGATTGAATGAGAAACATTGTTTTAAGTTTCATTTCTCAAATGGCAAGTTGAAAAAGCTTCTGGAGATTGTCCTCCCCAGCACAGAGTGYCATGCTGTGGGATACCAGACTGTGCATCCCCATAGCTGTGTATAAGCTCATTTACCAGGTGGAAGAAACACAGTACATAACCTTCAGYATCACACACTATTAAACAGCTATACTGAATCTTTGGTACAACAGAGTATTTTGACAGTACTCAAAGCACTGGTTCCATCCCTAAATACACATTTCATAATATCACATCACAATAGAAATTTTACTGATAGAAAAATTGAAGAGATCAAGCTCTTGGTCATCAAGAAGATAAGGGCAAGTAGCAGGTGATAAAATGGAACTGCCATGTTAATTTTGGCAGGCCAAGAGTCAGAGTCAGAAAAAATGACTTGCATTCTGGCCTATGAGTTGTAGACCTCCATTCCATACATTTTCTGAYCACCCTGTGTTTGGTCTTTTTACATACAAYTTTCCTGAAGAATTCATATTTCTTYATCTGGTTCATAGTYGTGAAACAAAGCACATTTTAATGAAGTTGYAGCACTGACACCATCATCTAAAGAACAAGGCTAAAAAGAGGTTTTCAGATCTCTGTGTTTCAACTCAAAAAGGCAATTTATTTTTTTTTTAAAGCAATCAACTAAAATCTTTAAAATGGGCTCCAAACTTTTTTGTTGCTCAGCTATAAAGAATAACATCTAAACTKCTTTCTGAATAAAAGAGTTCTATAGGAGGTTAACAGAAAATCTTGAGTGGAATTGCCAGTTCCATCGATTAGATTCAATTTACAATGCCATCAGAGTAAAACCTAATTTTATTTAACTTATTTTGCCTATTGTTATTCTGCACATCAGTAGAAGACTAACCCATTTGCTCTCCTATATGATCCTATTATCAATCAATCAATAATTTTCAAGTGGAAAAGGCAGAATTTCAAAATAGTTTCAATCTTGAATCTCTCAGAAGTCAATCTGTTCTCCTTGGTTTTGATCAAAAGGCAAACAGTGAAGAATAAAACTTTAGATCTGTTTATGTGAGTTAAAAAATTCTATAGTTGAAGTCAGCTGCTATTTAACAATGGGCATGACAGACTTCAGACAAATATTCTRAGAGCAGCACAAATGCAGCATTCATATTTTCACAATAAATGACAACAAATCATTTCCCCTCAGGTCTTAAAATGTGCAGCTCCTTTTCAAAGAAACTAGAATGAATTTCTATTATTTAATCAAAATTATCACTGCTTTCCACAGTTTCGGAACTGAAAGGTAGACGAACAAGTAATTACTAGTCAAAAATGAGAGTTTGGTTTTGACACAGGTTAAAGGTTGAAMCAACCACTCACTGACTGCCACAACATGCTTTATATTTTTAATTATTACTGAAACAGTAAAATTCAGAAGAAAGGTTTGTAGTAGTAGCATGACAGGAAACTTTTCATTTTCAAACAAATCTGTCTCTTACAGTTTAACRTGATCTGTAGAATTATCAGTATATTGAAAATCTTAGTCAGACTTATTTATTTGCCTCTGATCTCAGAGAAGGTTACTGCAATTCCATTTTTCCTGCTTTTCTCAGCTTCTTTGTTTCTCAAATTGCAGCACACAATYATTCAACTGCTAACCTTTCAAACCTAATTTTTTTTTGTCTTAGAATGGTAGATCTCTTTCAGAGGATTTTCCTACTACATGATCACCATCTTGGGTTGATACACAAGAAGTTTTCCACTTAAAGAGATCAAATATTCCRTCATGGTAGTTTTCTAGCACAATTACAATGTGAACACTCTGGGATTCTATTATTTTCATGATTTATTCTGTTATTCTATTTTCAGCTTTAAAATATTTGTCAGGATTGCAACAGGTCTAGTAAGAGATAAAAGTCCAACATTTTATTATTTTTTCACCAACAGACAAGAATCTGGCTAAATGAAGAGCTGTTAAAGCTATTAAAAAAGAATGAAGAGCTACAAATCTACTTTAAAATTCTGTGGTTTCAACTTCCATTTAAAATTTAATCTTYAGTAATTAATTTTCGTATTTTAGTCTCTAACACTCAAGTCACTCACCCAGATAAAGATACTCCTTAAAGCCTGAAGTAGTAACWGTTGCAGTACCACTGAATAGTATCCAGCCACAGTACCTAAATCTTTATATTTTCTAGATAACATCACAGGTATTTTATTGCATGTAAATATCTTTCAATTATTATATCTTCTATTTTAAACTGCTACATCTCTATTGCAAGCACAGAAAATACTGGTGAAAAAAAATTCTGCCAGCTTTCTAAGGCAAAGTGATCCATTGTGATCCAGCTGAGTYCTCAAGTGAAATTCTCATCTGATAAAATATCAGAGAAACAGGATGATCACTTATGAAATTCTCTTTTTCTTTCTTTCTTTTTTTGTTGAGGTTGTTCATTTTTCTGAAGTAAGTTAACTCCCTCTTTCAAAACACTCTTACTATTGTCCTTATGAAAAAGGTGATAGAATTGATACTGCAAAATAACAAGATAATGGTAACATCCTTAATGACCTGAACATGCCTATTCTGGGCTGCTTTTCTCTGTAGTATTTTTAAATATATGTAAGTTTTCTATTTCCAAAAATTAGCATAATATAAAAAGGAGAAGTGAGGAACAGGCAGAGCAAAAATGGTAAACTGGGATTCATCATCAGTCCAGTTTGAGGCAGGTTCAACAACTCTGAGTTACGGCCAAATTCATCTCTGTATGCACGTTGTTCAAATATTAGTGTAATTATGATACTACACATTTTGAGYCCATGGACTGGAAACATACAGTTTCAGGCAGCAAGAAAAGAGAACAGAGGAAATTCTGCAGATGAAGTGACAAGGAGTGCTTTAAACCTTTTTAATATAATCTTATATGTGACATTAGGATGTAGCAACCCAACAGTGTGGTGGCTGTGGCTTTTTGTTCTCATGGCAAAAAGAGTACAACTATATCTGTGTATACACAGCTCCATCTAGATTTCAATCTACCCAGAACTGGATTTTCTAGCAACAAATCCAATTGCCAAAATAATTCATTCCAGGAATGAGTAAYGTGTTCATTCTCCAAGGCTAGTGTTTTTTTCTACAGCAAGAGAAAACTTCTGTGTCTTTTCACCACATYTGCAACTTTCAGACAGGCTCAGCCATCCCATACTCCATCCTGTACAATCACCCTCTACTGTTTTTCCTCTATAAGCTGCAATAACCCACAAGATCAGCAGAGCAGCTTTGCAACTCAAACTGTCATTTCATAGAACCTCYTTGAATTTCTGGAGCAAACATTCAATATTTTATAATTTTAGAAAACAGATACTGTTAGAGATTCTACTTCTGGGGATATATCTCTTCTGTGCTAACCATATTTAAGTAAATTGCCTAGTTTTARGCCTGAGGTGCTGAATATGATAATGCTTTCAAACTTTCATAAAAGCTGTTTGAAAAATCTCATCAGTGGACAAGTAGAGATTGTTCTTAAGCAGCAACCTTTCTTTCCAGGCTTATGGCTGAACTATTGCAGGAAAGTAGTGCATTATTTGCTAAGAAAACCATAGAAAATAATGATATGACAGGACCAGGATGAAATCCATCTGCCATTCAAGTGGAACAGAGGTTGTTTTGTGCTTTGTGCTGCCTCAGTTTGTGCACTGGTGCATTCACAGACATTACCTGTARAAAGTATATTCTCTTTTCCTAACAGAAATCATAGGCATAGAACAAAAGAGTGTGGAGAATATATGTAAATGAATATATGAAAGCTGGATAAGAAAGGCTGGGGGTCCATTAGAAAAACACTTTATCTTACCAGTCACAGCTCTTATTAATTACAGGTGTAAAAGACAACAGACACAGACACACATTTTCTTGAGCCTTTCTTAGTGATTAACACCATTTTTCCTTGCAGATCCAGTAATTCCATTATCACCAAATTTTTGCAAGTTCCACACATTTTAAACATCTACATATGCACGGACTGGGAGGGCTGATTTTTTTCTGCATTATTGTAGTGACTAGTGACTTGTGACATGGTAGACAATAAAAATCATAACCTCTAAGAACCTATAAATCTGACCTCTTGAACTCAGCAACATAAACCTCATTAATTTGTGGACCTGAGGCTGCCAACTCTAGAGGCACAGTTTTGCAGTGAGCTGTAGGAACTTTGATCTCATGAGAATTCCTGCCTGCCACACTGCTGGTCCTTACGTGCATGGCACATTATCAATGACACAAGCAAATGAACTTGCTGTAAATCAGCCTTATAAAAACATAAATTAAAGGAGAAAGGGGCATAGATAAAGGAGGTTGCAGCTGGGTTAGCTTGTTCCTGTAATCACAACCTTAGCAAACAACAGATTTTAGAATCTGGGGTCAAAAAAAATGAGAATATGAGTTTTGGATTAAATCATCTAAACATGAACATTATAGAAATTAGATTCTGGATATTGACCCCAGAGTTGCAACACAATATCAAGTTGCAACACATAATTATACCCATCTTCTTCATAAATTCTTTAAGAARTGTGTGTCTTAATTAGGTATAACAGCATTAGTTTACTGAGGTGGCTTTTTCCCTGCTAGATAAGGTGTTCCCCTCCCTCTGCAAGGCATTGTTTGAAAGTGGTTTCTAGTAGAACTGAGAGGGTATGTGACAGGAGAGCTGGCTGAAATTACAGATTCACAGCAAGGGTGTAAAAAGATTTTTGAAATTAATCCTGTGCTCTARGACACCACATTGCTTACATTATTTACATAAAATGTCAGGATACTTGTAATACAATCCAATGCTACTGAGCTTAGCATAGCCAGTGACTTTTGCTGACTGCAGCAGGGGAAGATGAGCAAAGCTGACATTAAGATAAAGACAGTGAAAACTCCACTGCTGGGGAAAAATAAAGGAAAAAATGTGAAGAGGCAGAGAGGCAAAAAATATAGATCAGAGCTGTTTTCAAGAGAGCATTCAGAGTTCTAAAAACATAARAGTGAATTTTTCACATAAAACAGAATAAGCAAATGAATCTATAGATGCACACCKTTAGACAGACTGAGCTTGAATATACTTATTGAGCAAGCAGGGAAAGGACTAAAAGGTCAGGACTGGTTCCTGAGAAAGGGGCAGAAAGGACAGGAGCAGATTAGAGGCAGATTAGGACCACACATTTGTCTTAGAGGGCCTGGTGGGGCAGCAGTAGGGAGGGCAGTAGGGACTGCAATTTCCCATGAAGAAGAAAGCCAGAAGGCATTCTGCAGCCCTGAGCACTCCTTCAAACTGGAATGGAGGTTGTGAAAGATAAGACAGAGGTCTTAAACTTGCATGTTGGTCAGAGAAGAAGCAGAGGCACTGGCTGGTGGGGAGAGAAACTATGTTCAAAATCTGTTGAAGGGWTTAGCAGGCACAGCTGACACAGAGAGGACCATACCAGGACTTTAGAAAGAGCAGTAGAATTACAATGAACTGCTGAATGTGTGAATGAGAGAATTCAGGTATAGGCAGCTAGAAGCAGTATGAGAACATTATATTCTGCCTTTCTCTCCCAGTGCTTTCCAAGTTCTATTCATGACTGGACAAAACAGATGAAAGTAAAAGTTTAATACCCATTAAAAATTATAGATATAGATATAGATATAGAAATCTATACAGATTTCCATTTTATTTCTTGTTGATAATAATAGCTTTATGCCAACATTTCTCTTTAGTATGTTTTACAAAGCAATCAATGCTCCATGAGCTACAGAGGATGTACAATTATAAACCACTATGATCCTTCTTAGAAGAAACAACGTATTAGCTTTGATAAAGATAAAACTCATAACAGAACAGTTTGCTTAGAAATTAGAAAAATCATTATCTTGATAAAATAGCATGAGAGTCACACTGCAATCTGCTGTTAGCTGGCAATGACAAACAGTAGCAAAATTCCAATTGTATGTCAGCAAGTGGACAAACAGCTGCCTGGTTTCACCAATAAAACGTGAGCATGCTTGATTTGGCTGTTGATGCTGTGATCATTATTCAAGATATAAAAAAACTCAACCACTTCAAAGACAAAAACAATCTGGTACACAATGAAAGCTGATGACAAAGTATGAAAATATAAATACATACACAGACAGGGAAGAGAAATAAAAGTATTTTTCTTGCCAAATTGAGAAGAGAATAAATATGTCACTCTGTGTTTTCTGAGCTTAATTTTGTTTTRTCTAATCCGTTGTCCCCAGCTTCCTTCAAAGACTCACTTGGGTGAAATTCTGAAAGTGTGGAAGATACAGAATTCTGCAGAAATTGTCAAGAGTAAACATGAACTAGAAATCTGGTGGGCCTAAAAGTTCTCATTTTAGGTGAACAAGGCCTGCTAAACATGCTCTACATTAAATTACAAACCGATTCACCTGGCATAAATTTGAAGTTTATCTCAATTCTTCTATCATTCACAAGGGAAAAAAAGTTCAAAACCACAGAAGGATGGACATTTGGTCACTCAAAAGAACAGAGTTTGCAGTAAAAAATTGTCTAAACTCCCATTTTAGCATTCTATAATAGACTAAGAAATTAAATCCYATATTTTTCAAAATCATTTATATATAAAAAAGTGAACTTACAGATTGCTGGAAAAGAGACAAGTCAAATGGGAAGGAAATATTGTCATAGAGCTAGCCTGATGAAAATATAATATTATCCATCTAGCCTATTAAGTTACACTAACCCTRCATATTACTAGAATAGGGTAACTTTTGAGATAATTTTTACTCTTTTCTAAAATTCCATTTAAAAAAACCTTTTAAATCAAAAAGGTGATTCTATGTATGATTCCTACCCCTTCCTTAAAAAATTGCACACATTTTTTCATTCCTTTAGCAGGATCTTAGTACATTTACTAAGGCAGAAATAAATATTCAACTACACATACTGGTGAATTCTTTGCATTGAATTAAATTTGGAAGCAAAGAACAAATATGGCATGTTTTCTATTTTTGACATCTCTGTAACAGAATCAGTTATGCAACCTGTAAGGAGAAAGAGATGAAAAAATTAATAAAATAATTAATAAAATAATAAATAATTAATAAATTAATAAAATAATTAATCCTATAGCACAATAATTGCAATGCTTTCTTGACACATAGTTCTAGCTTCTGTCTCTATTTTGGGGAAGGCTGTCCACATGAAGAAGAAACACAGCACGTTATTTACAAACAGACAAGAAAATTAGGCAATCTATCTAAGCCTTTCTCTTTTCATAGATTTTATCCTTGAAATGGGAATARGATGACAGAGAAATATCTTGTTAAGAAAATATTGCGATTTCTAAAAATTAAATAAGCCTTCCATTTTCATCACCTGGACCATCCATCAAATAGAAAGTTTTGAATTTTATCTTTCCAGTATTTCCCATTGTAAGAAAACCTAAGAACTATTAATGAGGTCTTAGGTTATACAAATTTTMGAATATTTTGCAGTCATCCAGGCCTGATCCCTTACCTTCAATTTGAAAGTTTCTGCCTCCAAACTCAAAGCTACAGACCCAATTCAAAGTGTCCCAACAAGATTCAGCATCCTCTCTAGTGGATGCCTGATCCATGGCATTGGTTTGAAAAGGAAGTGAGTGATAGACATTGTCACCACATTCCTGTTTTTGGAGCCCAACCTTATTCTTTTCTTCAAKACTAAATCCATTGCATATGCAAACTTCTAGTATTTCACAATTTTTATTGCAATAGAATTACTTATATAGAATAGTCATCTTAACCAGTAACTATGTTTTCTACCCACTAAATGGATTCTCAGAGGGRCAGCCTGGGATTTTCATAGGCATCTTTCCCTGTGGACTGAGTATGGTAAACACAGAGACTTGATCTAAGAAGGACAAAATCTTCTTTGCCTCCCTCTGAGAGCTGGATGATTAAACTGGGGATGCAATAAAGCCAATATCAGGGATATGAGAYCCCAAACACATTTCTCATGTAATTTTTCTGGTGTTAGGAATGCTACAAATTTCAAAGCTCTGTGGGGTTGCATATGCAAACTTCTACTATTTCACAATTCACAATATATAAAMAAATACACCATTTTAGAAATTACTAAGAAACTATTCCTGAAACACTGAAGAATGAATACAGAATCTTGCCATGAAACATGAAATTTGAGCAACCCCACTTGAAAGCAATGAAAACATTCACCTGAGCAACCTGTGAGACCAACTGATACCAGTTTAGAGGAATAAAGAAAATGCTGTGTTTAAGGAAGATGTTTACTTCTATGMGGTTCCACTAACAGGACAATATTGTTATTTCACATATACCTGTGACAATATTGTCACAGGTATATGTGAAAATCAATGTGTTTCATGAAATGCTCTTCTTATGACAAGTTTTTGTTTACAGGGTTTACATGGTTTGGTGTTCAAATGGAATTGACAGAGAAAGCAGAAAAAGAGCAAGGCATTTTGTCTCCTTATGGTAATCTGTAATGAGATATTCTCAGTGACTATTCTCAGAAGTTGGTCTTTATGTACTTGTGATTCTTCACATGTAAAACGTGTTATAAAGGATGACTCTTAGCATAAATTATGTATAATTTAATAGGCAAAAATAGTCTCAGSTGGTTTTGATGTGGAATTTTGTGAATATTGCAAGATAGATTTTCTTAAAGCAGATTTAGTAGCAGGAGTTTGGCAGGTTTATTTTTTAAATTTATTTTTCTAGAGTTCTCTGTYCTTTGGGGGGAAAACATGCACAGACAAAGACTTATTACAGTAGATGCTATCATTTTGAAATYTAACAGAAAGTTTGCTCAGACACAGGATTCAGACTAAAAATGTTYCATTTTCAAAAACACAGACATTCTGTTGATAGGGATTTCAATAAACAAACAAGAGTAGCTTTTTGATAACCCTCTTTCTATATGATGGTATTTCACAGAAGAGGCAGAGCTCTTTACAGGCTCACTGCTGTGAATGAAAAAAGATGACAGTCAGATTAAGGGCTTCTAAGGAAAACTTTCATTTTATGTCAAGATAAAAGCTGGTGAGTTTTATTTACAGTTCTATGTCTTTATTCAGGGCATGCATGCTAATCTAGACATATGATTATAAATGTTGAACTGAAATAGTTGCTGCTTTTCAGACCTCAACATATCACTATCTTATGTGCATCCTTGAAGACATTCTTCATATTACAGAATGGGAATAGTCTACTGAAATCACTTTCTTTTCCTTAAAATAATATTTACAGAAAGTTCTATATCTAACACATAAATATATCCAAGGTTTCATTTGTTTAACAAAAGCCCTAAAACATTCATTCTGCATACTATCTCCCTCTTTGCTTTAATCTATAAATGATTTCACAAATACAGTTTGTCCACAAGACACATCAGTTTTAAATAGACCATGTTTAGACAAACACATTGGATTTGCACCAGAGTATTCCTGGAAGCTTGAGGTACCTCCCCTTTCCACATTTTTTTTCATATATTCCCACCCTTTTGTTTTATTTACTCACAGGCAGGCTTAGCTTCATACTGTCCTTTATGGCATGACAGAACTGGACCTATCTACTTTGCTGGTAATTCTCTGAGCACAACTGATACACATAGACACTTTTTCTCCCAAGGAAACAACTGTTAATATGTTGCAGAAGAGRTCTCCTGACAAGACTTCTCAATTTTCATTTCAAACACTGCTTAGGAACTCTTTTATAATGTGTGATACCATAGATGCCAGCAGGATCRAGACCCCATGATTATAGTTAAATAGGAATAAGCTACTACTGCAGTATAAGACTGTAAAAACTCCACAGGTAAACAAACATAAAAACAGTTGGATGAGAGACAAGAAAAGTAAATACATAGCATGTTAGCTTGCAGTCACTTATATCTTGYTTCTGTTGCTACTACAGAACAATTCAGAARCATGCAAATATGCTGTATGTGTATGTGAGAGATTTGGTAATGAGAAAATGCTGTATCTTAAATACGTAAAAATTAAAAGCTTTCTGTAAAAGGTCTAATTGAAACATCTGTTTCAATAAACACTCCTCCTATATTTTTRATTTCAATTTTTACATGTCTCAGAAGGCAAAAAATACRTCTTGTCAATGCTTAGGGAAATGCTAACTACTGYACAACACTTAAGTGGCATGAGAAGTACTGTGAGCTACTAATGTATATTAATCAAATTTTGTCAACCATTTGTAACATATGGTATTATAATTATGTCAAATATGTTTACAAAAGATGTGAACAGGTGCTAAAGCTTGTGTTCCAACTGCTGACAGTCCTTAACAAGATGTTCTCTGGTTACCAAACTGTGTCCCGCAGACAAGGCAAGAAAAGGACTATGAACTAGGGCCAAAAATGTTTCCAACTAACTTAAATTTCTTACCAGACTTTTATCAAACTTGCTGTTTTCAATYTAATTTGATATAGACTATAATCAAGATTCTACACTATGTATTAAATGTAAAAACAATTTCTAAAAAAGTATTATTCTTTCCARTTCATAAGGTGAATGTAGTGTGCATCTACTGCTAATACTGTCATTACCAATTATTATTACTAACATTGTGCTGGATTCTAGAGACCCTGCCAGATGTGACAGTCACAAAGCAGCTATCTTATGTTCCTACACATAAAAGACAATCTTTTGTGTGTAGGAGACACATGGCWATAGAGTTCAAAATCTCAGAAAGGTGCACAACAATGAAACACAATGAAAAGGGAACATAATGAAATGATGGAACATAATTTGAAGAGAAAGAGCAATTTGGAACAGCTTTATCCAAGAACAGTGAGGGCTTATTTTTATAATATAGCTCCTTTATCTTTAGTAGTATAGTTGCCTGAAATATCTATTGAACCAAAATAGACATAACTTCCCATTAAGACAGGAAATATTATTKTACAAAAGCTGTTGTACAAATAGCTTTTTTGCTCCTATTTGTGTTTGATCTAGAACAGTAAGCATCAGATATGACTTACTTACCAACACCTTTTAGGAGTAAGCAACAGAATGTGTAACTATTCTTAAGAAGACAGAGTGTGAAACACTATTTCAGGCTGAGGAATATTTTAATTATAAACCATTTAGATACCATGCTTATAGGTAGAATTACAAAGGCAAARGAATGGACTAGCTTCTCTCTTTTTAAAGAATTGCTTTAAATAAGCTGTCATTGACTTTAAATCATTTCCATTATTTCATTCTGTTGTCATTTCTTTGCTTATATCATTACCCCTCAGAAAAGACTTGTAATTCACCTGTATTAAAAGGTTGCAGGTCAGGTTAGAAAAATAATCAAGTGTTTACTGTACATGACAGGAAATTTAAATTCTTAATTTACATCCACATAAGTCAAACTAAGGATTTTGTACTATGTTGATTGTCTTAAGTGACATTTTTTCACTTAAAAAAAGACTTTAAACCATATCTAAAAGAAATTGCTTGCCTCAGTGAAAACCTTTCCAGTGTTGCATTCAAACATGTCTTCTCATCATTCTCATGAAGCTGCTGTAAGCCTTTGTGAAACAAGTCTGACAGCACATTGTGGATCTCTGGTTTGCATTATTTAGGTGATGAAATTCATTAGTTCCACTAGTTCCTAGTCGTGTTGAGGATATGGAAAAATGTGGAGCTTAGTTCAAGCATGGCCTGAGCCAAAACAAGCAAAGAATACCTGTAGAATATACAAATACTGCCAAGATRTCTGGCTGAGGAAGTTCATTTGTCATAGCTTTATAGTATACATAATTTACAGCTGGTTTTAAGCCCTTGCTGAGAAAAGTGATAGAATATTTGTCATATCTCTATCACATTGTGACATTTCTGTTTAAAATTGAATAGTATATTCCTCTGCAAATCGTTCATCTTACATTTAAGCCATAACAAAATACTCAGAACATCTTAAAACYGCTTATTAATTGAAGCATGTATAATTTCCTCAGCTACCTTTGAAATCACAGCCCCAGGAACAGATAAAACTATATTCTAAAACAACAAATGCAGGCAGTGTTTACCCATCCGAATGGCTGGACTGATYTACCACATGGTCTGCTTCTCTTTGTGTTTTACTGGTATGATTGAGTGAAAACACAGTTTTGTGCAATGTTTTTCATTGTAATAGAACATTTTTAGCTAATCCACCATTSTCTACAAACATATCTTCACTGCAGTATTAATCTAAAGTTTCCCCTAGGTGTTCCCYAGATGTTCACATCCATGAGATCTGATCCAAATGTTATGGTAATTTAAAGCACAACCACAACATAGAACTTTCAACCTTAGAACTTAGGAAGAACTGGCTAAAAGATGTATGGTGTTTGACAATCTGCTCCTCTTTATTAAAAATGCATTTCTGAACATGGATTCAATGGACTTTGTGCCAAGACACAAAATTTAATTCAATTTCACTTCCTCACCTGTATTACGTAAAACCAGCTGCAGCAAAGGTGCATCTCTTTCAGAAACCTGTTCCAAAGCTCTTGGTCACTGCTGCCATCTCTCACAYCAAGCAGCCACCCCATCCATCTCCACTGGCTGTGCTTCTGGGGACCAAGAAGAGTCCATGAGTGGTTTGAGCCAAGTTCTGCCTTTGCTTCATTGTCTGTGATGCCTTTGCCACACCACCTGAAGCAACAGACAAAAGGAGCATAATGTGYAGAGCAATACGTTCATCTTGCCAATAAGAACTCAAAAGAAGCTGCTTATGCTTCCAGAGAGTGTAAAATTTTAAATTGGAAACTGCTTTTACCCAGACCTGGGTAAAAAAAAAAAAAAAAAAAGCAGGCTGTAATATTCTGTAACATGAAATACTTTGAATATTTTACAAATACAAAATTATTTATCATGATGACATCCATTCTTACGGTGACAGGAAATTTTAGTAACATACATTCATAGGAGATAATTCTGACATCATCAAAATTCATTTTTCTTCTGAATTTGAAAAATGTTCTTGTTTTTGAATAGAAAACAAGAATAAGGAAGAGAAAAATCTACTTTTTACTAGGGATCACAAAGGAAATAAAAAGATAGAATGGAGAAAAATTAAGTCATCTATATATGAATCTTTTTATATTTTTCCCCTGGAGTCTCTTTCTCCTTTCAAGACAGAGCATTTAATTTCAGATCAAACTAAAGAAAAAGCTCAGCTTTTTGCAGTAAAGTATAAAGTTTATTGTGTATAATATTGTTCATTAAACTAATTCATGTGATATAAAATATCATTCCACTCACCCTACTAAGATTACTTCTTTGAGAACTTAATAGATTACAAATGCATACATTGATTAGTTCATAGCAATTACCTATTGCTATTATTTCAATTCTAAAAGACTTTAAGGAATAATTTTGTTTTTAATTCCCGAAAGCATTGAAGGAAATGTGCACAAAAAAATGCTATCAAAAATCATTGGATACTATAAACCCAAAGTTTATTATCTGTCTTACTCTCAACAGCATGAAAAAYTTTTAACAGCTGAAAGTATTGTGAGGTGAAGCTAAGAGTATAAAAAAAAAATCAGGAAGACATGAAATTGCAGGACAGGTGGAGGAGCAGATAACAACTGTTTGGAATACTGGACTGGAGGTGAGTATTCATATAAACAAATAGGCACTAATATTTTGGGGGAAGACACGCAAAGTTGAAGTATTTTTACTAATATTATTTTTAGCATGGGTAACTTTTTTGGTCAATCCAGGGTATTTCAATAAGCACCAAAATGCAAACATTGCATGCTGCATTAGCACATGCTATAGATAKTCTCTTCACAGGAAATAACAAATGAGGTAAATGTATACCTTAGATGTATTCTCARCTAGCTCTGATTCAAGCCTGAATTTTATCCAAGAAGTAGCATGAGAGTTTCTCTCTGATTTTTTTTTTTCACAGAAATTGCCTTTAGCTTTTTACACCTCAGCCTTCACACAGACAAGTGCTCTCCCTCGCCTTCCCTCTCTCTGTCTCTCCCTCGCTCTTTCYTGCTACGTGCATTGCAAAATAACTTTTTCAGGCTGATGTTCTTAGTATATTTTACCTCTGAGACTGACACATTAGTAGATGCCAAATGGCCCAAGTCACAAAGCATTTTTCACAGTCCTAATTGGCTGAGTCTAACCTATATCAGCCCACCTTCACAGAAGCCATTTCAGAGATGATTCCTCAGACAGGCAGCCTGCATTTAAACTGATCCCTCTGGTCAACTAGGAGAAAAAAAACAGGGGAAAATAAACACTGTGGTTGCTCTGGCAGGCTGGTTGCCTACCACACTTATTACTTTCTGAAATCCCTTTGAGAACTGTCTTATTTTATTTTCCATTTAGCTCAAGATGAGAATTTCCCATTTTTAGAGGGTTATTTTTCCCACTGATGGCAAAGCTTCCCTGTGCCAACAGACGATTTTTACACCATAATATTCCTGTAAAGAAACTTACATATACTCTTCYCATATGTCTCCAATAACAAATTATCACTGTGTGATTTAGTACCTGACATTATATAAGTATATCCTCCATTTCCAAGAGAAAAAAGGTGTTGTTTCACTGTTCTCTGAAGMCTGTTGTAATCTCAGACCATAACATGACAAGCTGATCTTAACAGTCACAMACATAAAACGTTAGCAGTCTACTATTCCCTCCCTACCAGATGTCTGGAAGTTCCTGTAGTATTAGGAATTCACACCCTGTAGGAAATTATTGTCTCCTGTTTGCACAGGAAAAAKTTCTTTTATTAGATCAATTAAATTCCACCATCAGTCTAAAAGAGATGAAATTGAGGAGAAAAGGGCAGAAGACAGTGCATAGCAGTCAATACAAGCAGCTTTGCAAGTGATTTTTCTTCAAATGTTCCTTCCAGTCTTTCAGAAATGGCAAAACATCCCATGTTTCTTTATTTTTGTATTGAGATATAATAAGTATTTTCACCAGCTTTCTGTTAYRCATAAATAATTTTCAGGTTAAATTRGTGGAAGTCAAGTGATGACAATAAATAYAGAAACTGGACTTGTGCAAGCACAAAACTTTTCATCTGGATGAACATAAAAAATTATAAATGTACACCTCACAATACAAATCAGCACCAGGCAGATGGGAAACTTTTCAAAACTTAGAGTGAGAAAAATTCAGRATGATAGCACATCTGTAGAATACAGGTTTCAACAGAACATCTGATTTTTCCTATTTTAGGCACTCCYAGTTTTGATAAAATGTCACCAGAAGAAGTTCAGTAACAGTGGTTTGTAACCAACAAAATGTCTTGTTTTCCTAAACAAAGATCTATTCAGAAAATTTCAAAGCAAAATATTTTTACTTCAACTATTTTCCTTTTCACTATTTTCACAGTTCTTGTCTGTGATCTCACTTTGGATAAGAACCATTCTTTCTAACTTTTCTAAGTCTACTAAATCAATTTTGAGATGGATTGACCAATGCATCACTCAATATTTTACAYTTGAGTGCATCGCTGTCTTATAAACCAATTTTCAGAACTGTTCTTTCCGCTTAATTATTTTCCTAATGATTCCTGACACTGTATTAGATTTTTGAGGCACAGGTGAATTTTGAYCTCATGTTTTCAAAGAAGAATCTGYAGTCTGTWAATGCTGATTTAGACAGCAGGATGTACATAAAATCAGTAGTTCAGCATTTTCATAATTGGTTCCCTTTAGCTTGTATGTTATCCACCGTTAGTGCTTTCCTACCAATCATTGYATTGATTTTTTTCTAAAAACCTCTTATGTAAGATTAATTTATTATTATTCTTAATATCCATTTTCTRAACAGAATGGTTCTAGTGAAGCAGCATCTTAATTTATAGATATAATCTCCCTATCATTTAAAATAATTTAAAATTATTTTACACTCTTTTAAAAAACTTGTCTATACAGCTCAAAATATGTCTTGATTAAAACTCCTTTTTTTTTGTAAAATTTGTGCTTTTTTTAAAATAGACAAGCTTTGCACTCTTCAATAGAAGCAAAATATTTTGGCTCTGCTGTTAACCCAGTAAACACCTTTGTTCCTCAGAGAGTCAATTGATCACTTTATATTTTTACCACATCTATAAAGTAGAATTTTTGAACAAACTTTATAATGTCTGTGAATGTTTTTCATTCTCAACTCTCTATTTAGCTTGCTCACATGTTTTTATGTAATTCATATAAATATTTTCCTGTAATTTTCCATTYCTATATTAAATTTGCTGCTTTGGGTTTATGTACTTTTACATTCCTACTCAGGCAGTACAACTCTGAATCCCCAAAAACTGCATGAAGCAATTCTAGACACAGGTCCTGTGCACAGCAAAATAGTAAAGCAAGACTCATGTCCCCTCTTGCTCACCAACTGACCAGGTTTTTCCTATGAGTATGCATTCAAGGGATTTAAAATGTAGTTTACATCATACATTTTTGCTACAGAGTCAGCATAGGAATAAGCAGTCTCCTGGTTCAATTAATTTTCTGCCTTAACCACAYTCTAAATTTCCTTTAGCATCTCATGGTTACCGTTACTGTCAGCCCACTATAGCCTACTCATTCCTTTGGTAGGGCATTTGAACCTACTGAGATTTTGTTAAATTTTGAAAAACTCATCTTGCTTTTTATTCATATTTTATATKATATAATTACTCTAGGTGCTCCAAATTCTTCATTGCTATGTGTTTTATATTGCTTGTGGGCTCCATAAATATATCCAGCAACCTGGCCAAATAAATACAACGTCAGCTTCGGCAGGAGAATATTTTTTCCTCTCTTTGCTTCAAAGCAAACAATTCCTGTTCCTCTTCTCAGCCACTCTAAAAATCATCTCATTTTGGCCTTAGAGTTTTGAACCCTGTCTCCTCAGAAAACATTGCCAACTTTCACTACTTTGTTTCTGTGATCTTCAATAGATCAATTGCTGCAAACCATTTAAGGCAAAGTAGAACTTGCTTTATGGAACAATAGCAGGGTGGGTGAAATAATATGCCCAGATTTAAATTAATTAACAAGTAAAGAAAAAAARTATAGATAGAAAAATTTTGCTTCCTCATGTGACAAGACAATTATACCATCCAAAGTCACAGGTRTCTATCTCTTGGGCAGGATCTCTACACAGGTAATTCCTGCCTTGATGATTTTCTGGGTACCTCCAGGCATTAGCTGTTGACTGGACATTTGCTTGCCCAAACCATTCTGTGCTGTAGAAGTTTAAGAGGTAACTAAATCAGAATTTTTTAATCACAGTTCTGGACTCACTGCTTGAAGTATCTTAGATCCATTTCTTTCCCACCTAGCCATGCAGCTCTGCTCAGGGAAGTTTCTACCTTTTCCTGAAACATAAGCACAAATCTCTTCATACTTGTAAGTGGAACAATAGTGTTCTAKACTAAATATTGCAGTCTATATGAAGAAAATTATTTATATTAGTGAATGATTTAAAATAGGATSATCTAGTAATGCCTAATGAAAAAACACAAAATACATTTTCTGTCCCWTAGGCACAATGCAAAGAAGAGTCTGAAATTTGGTCTTCTTTTGAACAGTAGTTTCTTTCTTACATTACTTGAAAGCTAAAGACCAGTTAAAGGATATTGATTTCTCATGCTTCAGAGTAGGTCCTATAGTTCAGGAAAAAAGACAACAGACATTGCAATTCCAAACTAATAAAAAGAGATGTTTCAGTAGTTATAATTTAATTATATATTTCATTCCTGAGACAAACTATTAATTCCCCATGGAAATAATAGTTTGTTTGTTTGGGTTTTTTTTTTGTTTTTTTTTTTTTTGCTATTAGCAAACAATGCAGCAAGTTTTAGAGGCATCATATAATACAGGGTTTACAAAAAAGGTCACATTCCAGCATGTCTTCAATATGCATGCAACATTCAAAATAATAACTATACAAGCACCATCATTTCTCTAAGTAGCAAATTTAAATTCAGCTTTGATATTATGTAAATTTTTACTCAGTTCTCAAAATTTATGACTATTTAAAAAAACATTTGTTAAAAATAAGACCAGATATATTAAATGRGTCCAGAGAAAAATATCAAAAATTAATGTCAGAAATTATGTTTYTCAGCAGTCCTTCTTCTACTGGTGTTTCTGGTTGAACTTTAAAATGTTACAAAAATATGTATTTCAAGCTTTGTCTTTCTATTTGACATTAAAAATATTATTACCTTTTCAAATTGATTTGCTATTAATCATAAAAAGACCTTTCCACACAAAGGTTCTGATAAGACACTTATTAGTCAAGCATGAACACATTTCATGCCTATTTCTTACTCTGCCAAGGACATAAAATGTGAAAAAAAGACCATTGCAAACAACCTTTGACACTCACTCCTTTTAAGATTTTTTCCAGACAACAAAAAATAATAAAACAGTTTCAACTAGTCATTGAAATTATGGCATGTAAATATAAATTTATTTTTAATAAAGAAAGTCTGTGGGGAKGGTTGGGGTGGATGGGGACAAACCAAGTTCTGTGCAAAATGCTGCTTGTTARTAAACTACTGACAAATTATGGCTACATCTGTTGTGTGTTTTACTGCTACACGTCTGTCAATCCAAACAGCTGCATCACAAGCCCCTCTTCAATAAGGAATGAGGACTAACAATCACCAGAAATATGTCAATATTAAAGGTTTTTCTTTTTCRAGAGTCCTAATTTGGAATGAAAATTTGGGATGCTTTTGTTTGCCAAAGACGCAAACAAAAGATGCTTTATCACCTAAAGCTGAATTACTAACACCTCTCAGAGCAGAGTTCACCTTTGGGGTTACCTGCATTCATTCAAAAGACTTTTGCATAYCAAAAAGAAAGAAAAATATTTTCTATTTTTTGTGTGGTTTAAGTTCAATACAACCATACCAGATTTGAATAGGATATGTTTTATCCTAACCTGACCATGGTCAGAAATTTCTACAGCAAATGTATGAACTACAAGAAATAAACTAGTTTTTTTATTTCTGCAACTCGTTTTGCCTGAATATAAAACTTTACATTTTGAAATATTGAATATATTTTATGTTATACTAGGCCTAATATCACAATTTGTTTTATTTTGTACTCATTTCTGTTGCTAGTAAGAAAATTTCATTATTTAAGCCCAGTGAGAATCTAAGCACCACCCAGCCACTCACTTACTTTCTTTCCAGTTGAAAGGGGAGAGAATCAGAAGGGTAAAACTGAGAAAACTCATGGGTTRGAAGAAAAATTTTACAGGTAAAGCAAAAGCTACACATGTGAGGAAAGAAAACCAAGGAATTCTTTCACCACCTTTCATGAGCAGACAGGCAGCTCGATCACATGCAATGACACCCTCACTCTGACTGTTGTGCCCTTCCTTCTTYTTACCCCAGTTTTTATTGCTGAGCAGGGTCTGGGATATCCSTGCGTGCAGTTGAGGCCAGCTGTCAGGTCTGTGTTTCCTCCCAGCCCCCTGTGCATCCTCAGTCTCCTTGCTGGTGAGGAGAAAAGACCTTGACTCCATGGAAGCACTGCTCAGCAGTTAGAAACATCTCTGTGTTATCAGMACTGTTTKCAGCACAAACCCAAAACAGAGCCCCATAATAACAACTGTGAAGAAATGTAACTTTATCCCACCTCAAATCAGAACAGAAATTAATTTTTCTGGTGGATAAATTATTCTTTGCAATCTGTAGGTCTAGAAATAATGGTGGTTTTATTTGTTAATTGCATAAAAATTTTTGTGAATCCATGGAAGATTTATATGTATGTAATGGCATGATCTGCCCAGTATTTTATAAACTGTTTGAGAAGTTATTTGGATAAAATTAGGCACATAAGATTTATTTGTTTAGATGCTTCAGAATTTGAAGTGGTTTAAGATTTCTCCCAGCTTCATGAGCTCACTTGATTGAAGACTGAAAAGTTAAATATCCTGAAAAATTCCAATAGTCTCTCTAATTAGAAAATGCTCCTTACAGGGATGGGAGATGACTGCTGTGCTTTAAGTATTGCTATTAATTATAATGTTAGCTGAATATTTGTAATCACTTCAAAATTAACCTTTCTACTCTCAAGAGATTCTTCTTTCTAAGAGTCACTCAGAACCTGAGAGAGAAACTAATTAGTCAACGACTGATAAGTGCAGAAGGAACACAAATTAATTCTTTGTTTACTGCTTTATGGTTGATACTGCATAACTTGTAGTGGAATTAAAATTGGTTTTATATTGTAAAAAGAAAAGTGTATAATCTTTGGATAATAATATAATTTTAGGTTTTTAGTAATAATATTGTTTTAGTTTCATTAGTGTGGTCTATTCCTAGRCAAGTTCAGAGGAAGCCTTCTGATAGGTCTTTGACAAGAAATTTTCTGCATCTCTTGACAGAGTCCAGTTTTGAAACACACACATGATGAAGCATGGAGAAACACATTTAATATGGAATAGCTGAGTTTCAGCACAGGTTCAGACAACTCCATTTGCCAAAATCTTGTGTCCTTATSATTCACTGGCTGCATCATGATGAACAAGGCACTGACTAATGATGTCATCCTCTCAAAAAGATACCCAAGGCCATTCCATTAATCTAATAATAATAGCATGTAACAGATCCAATTAAAATCTATGAGATTATTATCATGTGGTACACAATRAACTTATAAAAAAGACTTATACTATTTAAAGCTCTAGAAAAAACCCACAAGTTTCTACTAGCTGATGTGACCCACAGTCCTATGCAACATGAATTCACCCTGCAATGAGGGTTGCGTGGATGGAAATCTCAGAGCAAAACCATCTTTGCAGATCTTAAAAGACAGCTGAAAGACTGTTTTGCACTTTTGTTCTCTTACCATGCATGCTATCCTTCTCATGTGATACTCTTTTATCAYAGCTATTTCAGAATTCCTTAATATATGGTCATTTGTAACAAAYTATCATCTTGGTGTGATTCTTGGGGTGTCCTGCATGGTAACTTGATGACTCTAATGGATCACCTCCAACTCAGTATATTCTATAATTCTRAAAAGTAACATAAGACTAGATCTGTCAGATTAATTTACAAAAATATCAGAGTATCCTAGTAACTGTCCTAAATACTTTTTATGCTGCCTTTATTCTTCCTTCCCACACTAGCTAACACAAATATTTGCAATTTGATTCTAATTTTCTGATAGAAAAATTACATAAGCAATTAGRTTTATGGTAGGAGGTGTAAGACTGTACATCTGCTGCCTGGACAGATTATGTTTTCACTMTGATCTTTTCTGAACAGATATTAACATATTGAGAATTGTTTACTGCAATGAAGTCGGTGGTGTAGACTTCTGATAACTGTTCATAGGAACTCCAGTATTTTTGTAGGGTGGTCTCTGATAGAGCTATACTGACTTTTGCTCTCCACTGAGGAGCTCACAAGTCTACAGCTGTTCCTCCAGAAATGCATACACGGGCCACAGCTGGCACCCTTGGGACCAGCAGTTGATAGTCTATCACAAGGCAAAGCAAAACTTGGCTGCTAACTAACATAATYTAACTTAACTAATAGAATTTCACCAGGTCTACCAGAAAGGATTTTCTGCAGCTCTGAAGAAGTTAACCAAYTAATAAGCATAATGCTGATCTTTTTTCCAAGTGCTGAACCTGCTTGCTCCTTTCAGCCTCTCAGCTCAGTCTTTGGCTGTTGCACAGGCCTTCACATTTCATGACTCAAATTCCAACATCTATGTTTTGCTTTTGAATGTCTGCTTTCATATATCACACTTYTTTAAAATTCTGCTTTCTGTCTTGGGCACCAGAATTTTTCCTCAGACCAGTTACAAGCAAAAAACACAGTGAGGGCCAGCTATTCCCTTGGCTCAGGGAAACCTGGAGCTGGGAGCAGCTCTGATGTCTTTGCCAATTGTTTTAAGGGGCTACTAACATCCATCAATATCTTAGGCAGGGCAAGGGATGAACCAGGACTGGGGTCCATCCAGGAGAAGAACACAAAGAAGAACAGCTGGAGAGAGCATCCCTCTGAGGGTCCCTCCCAGAGGGGAGACCCCAGCCCATCTGCCATRAGACAGAGATCAGGGATCCCCAGTGGCCTGGTCAGGGCCAGCCTCRCCTGTGGGTGCCTTGACCTTTCTGCACAAAGCTCTTATTTCCTCCTGTCCTAATTTCCAGATTATATTTTCTTCAAACTAATACCTTGCAATAGCACTATGATGTTTCAGTGTGTGGGGGCCATTTSTTTTTAAAAGAAATCACCAAATTTTTTTGCAGCTGTCCAGGACTGAGTCTGGCAAAAGTAAATGCAGAAACCTTTATTGCTTACCAATAAAAAAAAGAAAAAAGAAAAAAAGAACAATCAAATAAAAAAGCCCCACAAAACAAAAAACCACCAGAAAACTATTTCATTTTGTTACAAATATTTTTTAAATCTTCGTGACCTCACAAAATATTTAATTACATTGCATTTCTCAGCTCTTTTGAGACAGAATTCATCAGCTCCAACATTAACAAAATTCCCAGAACATAAAAATATAACCTCAAATCATTCATCTCAGAATAGGTCTGCTTCCTACATCTATAGCTCTGCTTTCCTTGTTCTGTAGTTCCTGACCTTTTCTATTATTGACCCTTTACAAGCATTAAAAAATGCAGTCTATACATTAATTGAGAAAATTTCAACTTTAAGTCAACCTCCTGGATCCAAATCTAGGACCATAATAGCAATAAAAKTTTCAATAGCTTTGAGTACCCAGAAGACTTACAAACAGTTTGCATCCAATTCCAAAATATTTTTATTCTTTTACCTTAGTTCTATTACTAGTATCTCTTACTATTCCACTATATAGATGTTAGCCTTGCCATATCATTTCTGAGGTAGATWTTGATAAGGAGGCTGCTGGGACCATGAGTCCAGTTTTCCAGGGATGTAGCCTATTTTGAAATATTAGTGCAGAACATTTGAACATTTAGTGCAGAACCTCCATTGACTGAGTTTCAACTGACTGCRTACCAAAGGACATTTTTCCAATCAGAAAAATAGATTCATTAAAAATTTAATTACCAAAACCTACAATCATTACATTCAGAAGAAAAGAAGTGGAAAAAATCAAAAACTTTTACGAAGTAATCATATCAKGCTACCTGACATTCAGGGTTAGAAATGCTCACCTTCCCAAAAGTGCATCCAAAACAAAACCTCTGGAGTTATTTTAGTCTGCAGCAGCAAACTGAAGAGAGTTTGACCACAAGGCCAGAGTTCAGAAACATTGTTAGAACTGTCTTATGCTTCAAGAAATCAAAGTTTAAATATCTCTGGTAGCTACAAAACATTGACATCATCTACTCAGCRTGGGAATAGGTAACAGGCTGATTCATTTCCAAATTTAGTGGACTTTACTATTATTGTCCTGTAAGTATCTTCCTAAAAYAATCCCTTTCTATCAAACTTTAATGTGCCTCTATCCAGCTGGAGAAACTTGTGATATTTTCTTTTGTTCAAAGTCACTTTCAAAATATTTTGATTATTCTTTCTTCCCCCACATATTTGATGTTTCTAATTTGGATTGTTATATCAGGAATGAATATCAAATGATATTCAACTTAAAGTAATTCATTGTTTTATTTTAAGGATATCTTCTGATATCTCCTGAACTATAATTGAGCCCCTGGAGAGGTTAATAAAMCCTTGTAGACTAATTAAGTAAATTCCATCTACTTTTCTCTAATTTATTAATTCTSAGTTAGATTCAATCTATCAGCTGCACTAATGTGTCTATAATGTCCCAAGTACTCAAAACCTTATGTTGTTATTCGAAAAATATTATTTTACTCTCAAAACTAAAAAGACAAAAAATATAAAAACTTCGGCTTAGTTTGAACTTTATGATGGTGACATTGAACTTTGTTTTRCCTCTGTGACTTTGGAGTTTTTTCAGTGTTAGAACCAAGTAATCAGAATCACAGAATCCCTTATGCTGGAAATGCCTTTGAGATCATCAAGTCCACCTGTAATATRGTATCTTTCTTTTATTTGAAAGAAAGTGTCACTGCTCTCACACATGACTACAGAATCACCCAGTTCTTAGAATATTTCCTGTGGACTAGAGAAGTTTTGGATCTAGGAGGATGTGTTTAAACCCCTTTTTCAGAAGGGCTCTATGTCCCAAATAATTGTCAGGCTTACAATGACCATAAAAATTAATAAGAATGAGGGCATCATTTAGGGCACCCAAGCAAGTGAAACAGATAAWTTATTCTGATTGCACATTTGAAACATGTTTTAGGGAATTGTAGAAAACAGCCTCTCTGTTCTGTCCCTGGAATGAGAGATAAGCATGCACAGAGAGATTTTCACTTAAAGGTGAAGCTCCATCTGAAAGGCTTTGAAACATAACAATTGTACCTGCCTTGAATGCAATATTATCAGTGCAAAGCATAAATGCATTATGGTTCCTATACTACTTTTTCTACTAGAAATGCCATATTATAATGTGTAGTAATAATAATAACAATTTTTTAAAATATTTTATTATATTTAAAATTTTATATCATATTAATGGTTCAATACCACATTTATAAATCAATAATATCCAGATCTTCTTGCCTGTCATTTTCCAAACTTGTCCGTATTACAGTTAATTTTCTACAAAGACTACACTCAAGAAAAGACTGAGGCATCTGAAAGCGCCCTACAGTGAGCCACAACTCCTGGTTAAATGGTTAGATTCCTTAGTTGACACCAGGGAGTTGATAGAATCATTAAAATGGGATCCAAAGCCCAAGACACGAGTAAGAACTGCTGAGCAAAGGGGTGTTTTTTTAAAATCTGACAGTCCCCATTGCAGGGGTGCTGAGAGGGACTGGTATCCAGCTGTAAACCATTGACCTGGAATCTCTTCCTGGGAATGATACTTATGTTTTCTAAAGACCTAAGTGACATTCAGCCAGCTGAAGCACMGCTTTGTGAGAAGTGTATGATGGTRCTCACTATTCTGAGAGCCAAGAAAGGAGGGGCCTGGGTGAATCATCCTSCTCCTGCTGAGCAAATGCTGATATCCACGGCTCCTCTCCCAGGAGAATGCCCTTGCTAGCAAGACTACAATGAGGCTTAACCCAGTATCCAGCAGTTCTGTAGAGCTGTGCAGCAAGGTGTTCACAGTTCTCACAGTCAGACAGGAAAGGCAGATACATAAGAAAAGTAAGAACGTGACATGATACAAGTGGCATTCCCTAGGAAATTAATATAGACCCTGYTCCCTGTGTGGTTTCTATGCTTTATATTTAAATAAATTAATAAGCCAGTTTACCATTTATGGAAATTGCTTTTATCAGTGATGACAGCACATATGAGGTAGAAGTGTTTCAGTAAAGGAATTACTGCACATTTACTTAATGGTGCTTCTTTCACAGAGCAGGCACAAAGATGCTCAGCACAAGCRAAAAAGAAGGCACCCTAGGGAATGGTAAGATCCTGCTATGAAATAATGAGGTAGTTAAATTTCTGCAGCTAGAATTGTACCCACTGTGAGGTTAGAGTTATATGTTTGGACATTACCTTTCACTTGACTTCCCTAATACTAGCTGAAACTCATATCAGGCCCTTGGTAATTTATTTTTTTCTTTTGCCAYGTGTTATCATAGCTCTTTTTATTTCTAGTTAAAAATTGATTTCTTTTGACAATGAATCAAATGTTTCTAAATCAGAAAACTTAATAACACTTTAAATTTTAGTACAATTGTCAAAATATTGATCAAAATTGATCCTGAGATCAATCCTTAAAGTAGCTCCTGGCAACTTCTTTTAAGTCTGAGATTTCACCTTTTGTCACAGTAGATGCTGCATTTTCTTCTCGACTATGTATTTTACTGAGTCCCTATTCTAATTTGACTAACATTTTCCAGTGAAGAAACAGATCAAACATTTTGTGGCAAACAGATTTACTACCTCCCTTTRTGTAAGGAATTATTTATTTTAATCAAAGAAGGATAATATATTATTCAGACATGAGTTGTCTTTGATGAACTATGCTTAGTTKTACTATGCTTTCTTTTCATCTCCGTGTCATCAATCTACTTTTCTGAGAAAGAGTTCTTTAAAAATACACACTCTCTTTTGAAAATGAACTGCTGAGTCACTCTGCTTCCTTCTCCAGCAGATGCAGAGTTATTAGAGATTCATTGTTAACAAAAGTTATTCATAAGCTCATAKATTTGTTAAAAATTCTGACTGACCTACAATTTGATTCACTGTGTGAGCCAGATCCTCAATTCTTTGTGTGTCAAGATCTCAGAGCTTTTCTTTTCATGTGTTATTCACTTTTGTCTTTCATTCTCATTAGCTGTGTTTTCACTCCTATGCTCAAAGTCAGTATCTGTACTGGAAACAGAAGTAGCAATTTTATCCTATGGCTCTAACTTCCCTATATCTTTAACCTCTGACCTGTCATCTTTGTACTTATCTTTACCCTAATGTTTTACATGTTCAGTAGTATTAGTCTGACTAAGATGAATTTAATTACTCATTTYATTTCTTTATGGAAATAGMAAGTCAACATTTSCTGATATTTTTTAATTATTATTTTATCTCCAAACTCCTAAAAAAGAAAACATAAAGAAAGATTGTCACTCAGTTTCATTTTCATCTGTATAAATTTCTTCCCCAATTTTATTTAAGACAATGCTTTTGCTAGCAAAACTGGAAGCTTTTCCTTATGGTAGACACCTTTCAAACATTTTTGCTTTTTAATTGGACATGGAAGAATGTAATTTCTTCATGTGTCTGAATCAGTAGTTAGCATTTCCCTTAAACTGCTAGCTAGACTTTACATTTCAAGGATTTAAATTGATTTTTAGAAATGTTTCTTGAGCCTCAAAACTTTGAGGTTTTTCAAGAAGTMCTGACCTATCMAAAGCCTGTATCACAACTGAGTTATTGTTCCCCTAAGAGGCTTAGAAGACAAATCAACAAATTCAAGGTCTTCTATTCATTAGGTCTACTTCTTTATGTTTCAATACTTGGTGACATAAATCTTCCACTAGCAAGCAGGTTTTTTCCAGAGATGGTCGGGATAAATCTGGTATGATTATTTTTCTCATAAGGAGAGCTATTATTTTAGTACTAACTCAGTAGCTAAAGCATTATGAATTCAGTCTTTTATAGGTCAAGACCTCTGGAGCTGTGCAAAAGTATCTTGGTCTGCATAATGTCAGTCAAGGGCAATATGCTGGTGACCATGTGCTTTTGTTTTCAATTTTGCAGTTTCAGCATGGTATCACTTGACCCTGCCACAAGTCTACAAACTAAAGATTGCTGTGGACCAATCATACCCGACAGCCCAAGAACTAAGATAAAATTCCATTAAGTACAAATTATAGCTCCAAGTTGTTATTATAAACATATTTCAGTGCAGTCTTTAATAAGTCATTTCATCTCTGGATTCCTAAGTATACTACTGCAAACAGACACAAACAACATACCAGCAAAAAAAAGGAAATCTAATTTTTAGACTTATCATATTTTTGTGTTCAGCAGTATAACTGCATCAAAGAGAAGGTTTCAAGGTTTCTGAGAAAATAATTATATTTTCTTTCTGTTCTGCAGCAATTTCCACTTAAATATGTGCCTCTTGATAGTATTATCTTCATTTTAAAAAAAATTACTATGAATACAGCCATATATTTGAAAGGTCTTTCTTGTTCATGCAATATTGCTCTCTTAGACATAAGTTGTGTTACATATGTGCACACACAACTGTGGTCAAAGTCTTGCTGATTAGAGTCCTACTGCCTGAAAAGCATCACAGCACCCCSTAGAGCAGGGCATAACTGGGCAGAGGATGAGAACTACAGAACTCCTGAGCCTCTGTGGTTTGGGATTCTGCACACAAAGGATCCAATGTCAAAGGACACCATTTATGCAACAGGAAAAACACGCATAAAYAAAGGGTGAAACCCCAAACCCACATTCTGGGTCTTGCCCACTGCTCATTGTACCTCTTCCAAATCTAGGTATTAAGGCAAACTCAAACTCAAACTGTCTCAGTGCTGCACTCCCATGCTCTTGCTGCATGTTTCTACTGCAATTGGTGCATCTCCTTGGGAGGCTGCTGTCAGCTTTRWAGCTTCCTTGTCAGCAACAACTTTATTCACCCTGGGTKTGGTGTRCTGGGRATTTTGCAGAGGTTGTCAAATGGAAGAGACTGGGTTCTATCCTCTGGACACTGGGAAAAAAATAGCTAGAGTGGTTCTTTTCATGTTTAATCCACCCATTGATTTTTTCTAAGGACCTAATATTCACACTGGAAGTACTAAATGTCTGCCTGTTKAATTTCCTATTATCCCCTCCTCAAACAGCCATTTTTAATGTCTCTGACTTCAAGTAGARTAATAACAAGTAGGTCAGCTGAATTAAACCAAATTTGCATAAAATATAACACAGTTCTCATTTTTATCTTGAAATAGTATGTGATTTAATTGGTAAAAACCTTGAAATCTTTAATTTCAGCTCTGTTGGTATGCTACATATGGCAATCACATAAATCAACTGCAGCTTTGAGCATAAAAAGAAATAAGAGCTGTAGTGGTAATTGTGCTCCCAACATGATTCTGTAGCCACCATAAAAAGTGAATTACCATGTATACGAAAAAGCTTTTAGAAGATATTCTTCATGATTGCAGGATCCTATTTTAGTTGATTAGAATATTGGTTACTTGAAAGATCTTTGCAGTTCTTTTAAGATATGCACAGGTAGAGGTATATGAAACCTCAGTATAACTTCTGACACCAAAAATCAGTATGCAAGAAAGAGAGAAGTAGTTAATTGCCAGAAACTCAATGCAGACTCTCAGAAAAAGCTTTTTTCGCAAGGTATGATTCTGGCAGGACTTTTCCTGCTTTTAGAATGCTGCAGTATATTATTAGACTTTTGATATGTAAGAGCACCTCTCTTACAAATAYAGGATGAAGAGCTGGACCCGTTCAGCCTCAAAAAGAGATGACTGAGAATAGACCTCATCAATGTCCGTCAGTATCTGAAGGGAAGGTGTCAAGAGGAGGGAGCCAGGCTCTTCTAGGTGGTGCCAAGCAATAGGACAAGAGGCACTGGGCAGAAACTGATGCACAGGGAGTTCCACCTGAGTGTGAGGAAGAACTTCTTTACTGTGCTGGTGACTGAGCACTGGAACAGATTGCCCACAAAGGTTGTACAGGAAATATCCAAGAACTGTCTGGACACAATCCTGTGCTCTGGGATGGTCTTCCTAGTGGTTTTGTTTAAAAGAATGTGACARGATAGAAAGAATGAAGAAGTTTAAAAACTATTGTTTGATGATATTTCTTAAGCAAAATAACAATGTTAGGAATCTTTGAATTTCTTTGCCTGGAAATTTTAAAAATTGAAGTCTTAAAAAATGCTGCTTCAAAGTTAGAAKCTTCATATTGCTTAAGGTGAAAGAAATTTGTTTATATGTTAAAACATTCCTAACAGGATAAACACAATGGTTAGATGAAACTTTCATATGAAGAGCAATGAGGAAGAAAAAGAGCACTAACCACTTTACAAGACACTTTTTATATCATTGGAGTTTAATTTTATTTGCTTGATTGAAACTAAACTGATTTATCTGTTCATAACTTCTCGGTCTTCTGCAAAAAAGTTTATAAAAATATGTTCCTTATCCAGACCTGGAGATAATGTCCACTGCTTAATCATCATAAATTAAAYTGAGCCCTCAGTATTTGGATATTTGTGTTTATGCCTAGCAATATTAACACAAGTTATCCCATAATAAAAACTAACAAATAGAATGCATGCAGCACTCAACACCTCACAACATTATTAGAGTTCTGAGGGACAGCAAGGATCACCTTACCTTTGAGGGACTAATTACAAATTCAGTATTATATTCCCCTGTTTACAAGTCAATACATTACATCTGTATGTGCTATCAGGAATTTCTTCAGTGAACTATATATATAATTTGAGAACTGTCAAATAAAAAATATCTCTTACTGTATTATAGAACTCCAAAACTAAGGCTTTGTGATTTCACACAGTTTCCATGCCTTTTTTGTCATCTCCATACATATTTAATTATTGTTTCTGATGAGAATTTTTTTTTCCCTTAGTGTGAAAAAATACTGAAAGYAATAGTTCACCAGAAGCAGTGCATGCTGTTTGTGCTAATGAAGTCAAACCTGTTCATGCTATGTATGACAAATAGCTACAGAAAGAAAATTAAGTATTTTTCATGTCTAGATTTTTGCTAAAGCAAACCATATTTCCAAATTAAGTATGCATAATACTGCCCCAAATGAAATGACAACACCCACAACCTTGTATCTAACGGCAGAAAGATGTCCAAAAAATGCAGGTTGAAAAGGAACTTTTTAAAAAAATTTGTACAATATATATAAAACTTATTAAAAAAAGATGTTTAACTTGAGAAAAAAAACAAGATCAAAAGTCTGCATATGCACAAGAATCATAATTTCAAGCAGCTCGTCTGACTCTAATGTTTCAACGTACTGAATACTTGAAAAACTTTCAGAGAAGTATACCTTGTGGCATGGATGATTATAAGTTCCATAATGTAGTTCACAAATACATTACTAATTCCATAATTTCTGTAAACTTGTTCAGCATGTTCAAAGTTTTCAGAATTTCTGTCTCTGAACCTGGTATCAATATTAACATCTATAAAATAAATACGAAGGTCAGTGATTACCTCGCACTGTAATAATATAATCTATTATAAAACAGCAATTCTAGCTCAAGGAAATAATTATCTAATACAACAGGATAAGCTAAATTGCATTCATCTCAGTTTTGGATCTTTCTCAATTTTTCTAATCTTTTACAAGGAGAGGACTCCAGATGTCCATCTGTATTAAATGTCATRCACTTGATGTACATTGGTCAGATTATGTTAAGCAAAGACAGTAAAGAAGCTCTTTATGACACTTAGYTCAGTAATTACATGAATCACTAACCACAGGTAAAAACATCATTGGGTTTGTTCAAGGATGCACCACTCATTTTTTTATGGCAGTAAATCAAATTCAGTACTGTTAACTATTATGAGGCATTGTGCTGCTCAAAGTCTCMTGTAGAACTTATATAGAAAGGATAAAATCTAATTGCCTTGAAAGCTCAGATAGCTTTTACTTAATGACTTTTTGAAATAGTAATTATTGGCTCAGTTAGCAACACYGGCTTCAAAGGTGCTTTGACCAGCTGTGTAGACACAAAACAAAGGGTTTTCAAGATGCYATAGTGGGACAAAAGGAAACTTTCTGGTAAATTGTGTAAATGTTTAGCCTGCATCAGATGGACTTGAGATATGTCACCTCCCTGGAGACTTAAGGCCCACATGRTATTGAACTTGTCAAGCCATTTCAGTGCAGAAAACAACAAAAATCACTGAAGATTAATACYTTTTCAAGAAAAGCATACTTGTAAAACATATAATATGCAGAGGAAACTGGAGACAGTAAATTTTAACTATACATAAAAAACTGCTGAGCATTTAGCATTGATTGCATACTAGAAAAATAACATTAAATATTTTTTAAATTTTAGGGTKGAAAACTGCAAAGGTTATTGTAATAAAGTATTTTTTTCAGTGTAGAAAAATAGGAAAAAAATAGTTTTCTTTCCTTTTATATCATGCAATTATTGAGTGCAAAWTTTTTTCTGTTTAATTTAGTCCTTCTATATAAAGACTTTAGGATCAGAGCTGTACCTGAATGGGTCCTTTAGTTCCACAAGCTTTTCAGTCTAAAGAAACTGGCAAGCAGAGCACAGTAGATAACTACATGAGAACCAAAGTGTTTTTCATTTAAAAATCTTCACAAAATAGCACTGTTTTTTTAAGAGAAAGGGAATGGTTTTTTTAATTTAGTGATCCCTTAACCATATTTTATAAAAACATGCACATTCCTCTGAGATCATAAATTAAATTTAGCATATTAAATAAACCTTGCAATATTGAAAGGAGGAAAAGACTACCTTGTCTTGGTCAAGTGCTGATTTCAGAGGATCACRCAAAAGGCTCTGTCCCCTTGCGCAGCTAAGCATACCCAGATTTGAAATCAAGTAGTTGGACTTGATAAACAGAATTTCCCAATTTCTTGAAGTGATCCAAGACTCTACTGTCCAGCAGTATTGCAAATCCCAGTTACCATAATATAGATGCTGAGAATACACTTACTATTGAGACATTCATTTTAAAGGAGTAAAGATTCTTAAAGAAGTTAAAATTGTAGTTGACAATAGATTTGTTGATATGGCTGAAATTAATACATGAACTTTGCTGAAATCAGTTAAAAATTAGAGGATAGTTAGAAGAAGCCAGATCTGAGATAAACTATCYCRGATCTACTAACTCATTGCTTGTCAGCTCCATGTTTATGTAGCTGTGYTTTCAGTRGAAAAACAGGGAAACTRATCAATGAAATCCCAGGAACACAGGACAATTGCAAACCTCCTGTTTCCAGAAAGCATTGAATTAGCCCTGGAAAACAGGAACCMAGGAGGTTTTCAAGGATTCATCAATTGTATCTGCTTTGAAAGAGTTGAAAGTTTAGATGAGGAAGACTCATTTTACTTCCTCCTTTAGGTGACCACTCCTCATAAAAAGACCACTGACTCATTTCAGAGAACAAACTACGCATGCTTAATAGCCTTTTGTTAATTAGCATACGAAGCGGGGAAGAGGAGGYGACAGAGATATGAATATGCATTTGTATTTTGTGTATTCAACACTTTTGTAAATAAAAGGCTTTGTAATTACCTGTGATCTTCGCAGTGCACATTAGGGAGCTATCCCACACRCTACCTGGTGTCCTAATAAACATACACTTTCTAACTTTMACTGTTAGAGGGTCTTTTGTCTGTCACAGTTAGATATTGATGTGAGATCGATATTCATATTTTAATAAATCACTGTAAGAATGTCACTACAAATTCCAAGTCTTTTGAGGGAAATAGATGTAATAATACAATATCATTATGATCTACAAAAAACCTGGATTTAGTTCCTGATTACTTCTTCATGGAGACATGAGCCTCTATACAGCCAGGCTCCTGTCAGGCTTAGATAATGGCGTGTGACTTCCTCACTCAAAAATAGTGGATTAWGTACAGTTGTCTTGTTGAGGAGTTAGATTTGTTTTTTTTCTTTTGGAATTTTTTTCCCTGAAGTTGTCAAGACACTAACGATCGAGTACTTGTCAGTACTTAACCAAAGACAAAAGAGGCCAGGGAACAGAAGGTAGAACTAGGCTTCAATTTTTTGGGGTTTTTTTTGTCTCAGGGAGGTTTCCCTTCCCTCGGAGGGGAAAGGTAACATGAGATTTGGGGCAGGAAAGGGACAGGGGGCTGTGGGGCCGGGCACTCTTGCCCTTGGCACTCCAGAGAGAGGACGCCCAGGCTGCTCACTTGCAGCATAAGGAGTTTTCACTGTCATCCCCCAACTCCACTCCTGGGAAACCTACCCCCATCTGCTCATGTACCTGGGGATTCTGAGCTCACCTCCTGCCCTGTTGGAGCAGGCCCRCCTTGTCCCGGCGCTGCCGCCATTTTCTCCGGCCCTACTTTGAGGCTTTTGGCTACGCTGTGACCTCGCACCCTTTGCTCTGCCAGGACATCTCTGCTGCTCCAGCCACCACTGTGGGAACTGCCCATCTACCTCATCACCAGCCTGGGATCTTCACTGTTCCAGCTTTGTGCCTCWGAGCTACCGGGATCAGACTGCCCTGGGCTTTTGTGGAGCAAAGTCCTCGAGGTTCTTGGTTCTGTCTTATTATTAATGCTGTAGATGTTTGTTTGTTTGCTTTGTTACATAYGTATTAGTTAAAAAAACCCAAACTGTGATTCCTATTTCCACATCTTTTTTTTGCCTGAAAGCCCCTTAATTTCAAWTTTATAATAATTTGAAAGRARGGGGTTTGCATTCTCCATTGCAAGGGTAGGGGGGCTCCAGCTTTTCCCTAGCAGACACCTGTCTTTGAAACCAAGACATGTCTTTTGAGCCTTCTCATTTTGGAAAACCTCAGTACACCCAGTGTCCAAATGTYCACTGATCATTTGCTATGACAGCTGCCCATTACAAGAAAGAACAAATCAACTTGAAAAACCAAGATATAATGAAATTCACAAAGGGATTCAGCTCTCATCTTGGTGTCTTTCTATATAATCCTGAATAGAAGTCTAATATTAGATCTTATAACTACTGCTCTGATGAAGAAGCTGCAATTAAAATTAAATTTAAATAATGGGTGAGTGTTACAGTCTTTTTCATATTTAGATTTCAATGCACTTTTTAAACTGAGAATCATTACTACCAGCATTATAGTGCAAACATGAAGTGAAATCATGCAAGAGGCTTTAATCATTCCCAGATTGCACATTACACAGATCTTGCTTACCTAAGAAGCATTTAGACTTTTCAGTACAAAGAGCTACAGGTGAGAGACAGGTAAATAAGCTGAGAAAAAAAAAGGTGCAATACTAAAGGTGAAGGCAAAGGATGAGATTGAACTTGACATAAAAGGAAATTGGAAGCCAACAAGGAAATATAAAAAAAMCAGAAAGAGATATGCTCAGCAAAACAGGAAAAGAGGTAATCCTGGCAGCACTATAGTTGGTAAACCAGAACAGGGAAGTAAGCTGGGTTTCATAGTACATTAGAGTAAAGATAACTGTGAATCAAAATGGCTATTCTAAAATTACTTRTGATAATTTAGCTGTGGACATGGCAACAAGACTGGGTTCTCCATCCTGCAAAGAGACAGATAAGAGGAACCAATGTCAGCTTGTATTTTTAATGATGAAAAATGTGTACATGCTCGAGATTATTGTTGAGAAATTTAGATCAAATACATTACCTGAGCCTCAGCACAAATAACATCAGAAATGTAGGACCAGAAGTTTAGTTTGAACATACCAGGACACTTTAGTCCTCATTCTCCTAGCCCTAAAGAATGAAAGATAAAGACAAGCTCTATATCATCAACAGAAGGATTTTGTTGACAATATACACTAATTTGTTTCTAATAAAGAACTAACCAAGCTGTCATTATAAATGATGCAATATACACACACCMCTTCATGGGAACAGTTTTGCTTATCAAAAATTACTTCTTGAAGACCATGCCAAACAGCTTAACAGTATAGCATCAAATTTTTTTTATTTTAAGGATAAACATCTGGAAGGCCCAGACTCATTAGGCACTAAATGTTATTGTCATGTACTGTTAACGTGCATTTTGTCAGTGTGACAGGTTGAATGGAATCTTCAGGCAAGGTTTATTAGAGGAGTCCTTCCATTGAACCACAAGATTCAGAAAGGATCCCCTTGCATTCTAAACTCCTCAGAGAGGAGTTAGTTCCTAGTCTCAGACTTGGTAAACAGTTTRCATCTAAAGGATTGTATAGATGTAACTCAATCTTTGTCCTGCAGGACTAAGGATTGCAGACCAATATAGAAGAATTATTTATTTTAATTCATTATAATAATGATTAAACTAAAGCACCTTAATCAGAAGCATTTCTACTCAATATAGGTAGCTGTAACTACTAGTACAGTGTGCTTTTTTTTATTAAGCAATATTGAGGCAACAATACTRMAGCTAGAAAAATAAKTCAGTAGAGATTGTTGCTGYTCACTCACACTAATGCCCATGGGTRGAACTCTTGCTCAGTTTGTGGAGTAACCTTGAGGGGTGTAGCATTCAAGAGAGGAATCTCCACACATTTGTAGAACTGATGTGTTAGAAGTTCCTGCTACTAAAAAGTGAGACTGTGCTTTTATAGTCCATAGTGATTGACTGTCACTCACACGTTTCTAGGCTAGCCATCCCAATCTGGCAGCTCTAGACAAGCTGTCAGTTCTATCATTTGTTGGTTCCTTTATGAGGAACTTTGTCTGAGACATCCTCGACCATGCCAGTTTCTGTTCTTCACATCCTCTGAATTTTTAACTTGGGGATTGATGAATCAGGCTTGTCTCAGCATTCTTTGACACCRAAAGAAGAGTTTCCCCCTTTTTATATGCACCACTAATAAGTTCTGCCAATTGCAAACTTTGGCACTAGTACATTTTGCAAAGTTCAAATTGTTTTACCTCCCACTTAGAACATCCAACTACATTCATCCACAGTGAAGACTGACATAAACTTTCAGACCATATCCACCTCAAGTATGCATTAAGAAATMTGTTCTGTATTCTGAGATCTCCAGCTTGTAGGTTTTTTAATTTACAAACAGCCATTATCCATACGTAATGGAAAGGCAAAGGCTGTTCTAAAAAAATTAGAGAAAATAATTTTACAAAACTATATTCATGATAAATTAGGGGCTCGGACAATGATACAATTAAAGTCAAAATACCCTTTATTCCTTTTTTTTTTTTAATTATTGCATTGATAGGTTCAGTTTATGGTCAGGAATTGGTGCAAATAAAGGAGCAGCTTCTCATCTTGCGTAAAAGTGGAACAGAAGACAAAAGGACATTTTATAAATAGATATGATGAATTCCATGGACAAAATAGAGACATTAGTAAATGYAAGAAGCAAAACCAGGTGTATAGAAAAAAGATGTTAAAATATGGGAAGATAGAATTTAATCTACAAATAAAGAAACATGAAAGTGATTAACAAAGAATATTGAACTAAAAATACAAATCTGACAATTGAAGGAATGAGGTTACAAGGAAAGAATATAGAAAAGCTTGAAAAAAGAGTCACACTAAAATCTTGCAGTAAGTGTCGAGTGCAAACACAATATTGCTGTAGAACATAATCTAGATCTGTGTTGGGTTTTTTGATTCTTTATTCACATGCTCATAACTATTGATTCTATTTTTATCTTMCTCTAAAATTTAAAAGCAAAACTGACTGCTGTTCTATGTCCTCTTCATTTTATTTTTTTACCAAAAAATCTCCTACTACCAATATCTGAGAAGAGTTTTAAAGGGCTTCCTCAAGAAAGTTGCTTCTGCTCATTAAATAACCCATAAAATGKTTCCCTGATCTTAAAAGTAACCTGCTGTCATTTTGCCTTATAATTTTTCATTAATGGTTATTTTTTAAATCAGAGAACAATGTTGTTTTACTTCCCAAATCAATATAATAGAGAAAATTGCATATCTGCCAATAGAGAAGACAGAACAGAGAGAGAAATGTAACTTAGTGAGAGAGGAYAAATAGTTTGGATAAAAAACTAGCAAGGAAAACAGGAACATTGGGGAAAAGATAGAAAAAAAGAACAAGTCACTCAGAGTTTATAGCTCTGAAAACARCCTTAGTTATCTACTTAAATTTTGTGTTTATAGCAGGAAAACTTTACTTGTGATTAATTTATTTCTCCTTGYCTTCAATAAATCCCTTCATCAGTGGCATATATCAAGGAATTTCTTCTGATAGTTAACTGCTAGGGCAGAATTCAAGAATTTTGTRTACCTTGAGGCAGGAGAGGCAATGAAGAGGAAGTACATTTCATATTACATGTTTGAAGTTTCTCAGCTAAGATGGGATACCAGTAACTTCTTTTGCTGCATGAATGTTTCTGAGTGAAAACTGGGGAAGCACAACTCTCACAGGACAACCAACATGGCATCCAAATGGTGAAAATAATGGTCAGCTGACATAGTTTAGAAACAGCTGCAAAAATATCCTTAAACAAATAGAGGTCCCAGTTCCTGTTTCCCTGGAAATGCAACAAGCATATATTTCACAAATAAAGAATTTAGGGTAATAGAATTCAACACTTACCTTAGAGACAGGTTGTATTTTGTATTAATAGATCTTATTTAAATGCAACCTGAAAACCATATAGTATCCTATGAAACATTTTTAAAGATTTTTRTTTTTTTAATATTTTTCTTTAAGATTTAAGTTTTTTTACACAGATACTCATGAGCTATCCAGGCAAGCAATAGCAGTTCCAATTTCTAATTCAGAATAGCAAACACTGTGTAATCAGATACAAATCTGATAATGGGATTTTCAGCTTAGRTCCATTATATTCTGAACAGTAAATGTACAAAAAGTGGTAGGTGCTGGACATGGTGAAGGATTTTTCATCAACAGCCTCTGTGTCAGAGTGCTCTGATAAATGAATGAAGTTGTGAATTATTATCTAATCATTATATCCTATTTTGAATTATTGACAGAGGCAGCCACAGTCAACTTCATGCACTKTTTATTTATCTTTTTTAAGTTTAAATTGAAAGTAAGTAAGTGCATGGATAGGTAGAAAATAGAGAAGTGCATTACTATGGACAGTACAGCTAGAGAGGGTAAGGAGAGTAGTAGCAATTCAGGGAAATAATCTTCTTGAAGACATATAAAATGACAATAAAATACCTAAYGTCCAATATATACAGAATTTCATAAATATATTAGAAATATATTGGCAAGTATCATAAGTAAATGTGTGTSCTGAAGAGTAAGAGGGAAATTTAAGGAAAAATTTAAAGAGAAGGCTGCTAACAACAGCCAGATGTTAAGAGACTACTTCAGAGGCCATCTTCTGTCAAATAAACATCTCTCCAATTTCTAACTTTTTTTGTGAGGTAAAAAAATCTGGTTTTGGAATGAAACAGCATCTATCTAACAAGATATTAATGGAGAAAGTTTGCGTTATCACTTATTTTTCCCATGCTTATTCATTTATTATTTTGGTGTTCAGTTTTGGGGTTTTTTTTTGCTTGTGGTTTTGTTTGCTTTTTTTTTACATGAATATCTGCATCAATATCAATAATAGAAATTATTTATGTAAATCTACATAGTTTTGAACTGAAAGGTGAAACAAGGGTGAGATAAAATAAACCTCAAAACTTTCTGTAAGTGTCTGTCTATGAAGTGGGATTGYTGGTTCAGATTACACAGCTAGATTACCTGACATTTTAGAGTTTATTACGTAATGKTTATAATGCTAAAATCATAAGGGAAAAATAAAAATCTCAAATCCTCCTACTACCATAAACTACTCTGTAATCTGTGTACTCAGGACATGTATCTCCAACATTTACCCCTTCAATAATCCCTAAAATTTCTATCACAACAYACTTTTTACTTCTGACACTCTGCAAAAAGTACTTTGGAGTGGTGGTGTTTGGAAGTGTACCAAGGAATTCCTTATATCAAAGGAATGTAATTATCCTTTGTAACCCAGGTCATGTCTGAATTGTATTATTGGCTAAATCAGCATCATGGATACTAAAGGAGTGACATCTACACTGAGGTATTTCAGGATATTTTATTTGAGACTTTTTTTTAGTGTGGTCCTGTGCAWTGAATTACCCTTAGTGGCCTGGGTGCTGAAAAATGAGCTTCAACCTGATTAACCAGAAAGGCATTCAAAATTCTAATCACTTACAGACTGCAATCTCAGCAAGAGGATTGCCTCAGAACTCCAGAATTCTGTGACATTAAGGTTTTCTTTCACAAATAGGAGCTCTGCAAGTCTGACATCTTSGAGTTAGAAGCACACTCAGCAGTGCTCATGCGACAGGAGGGGCACGACACCTGGCAGCCCTTACCTTTGTGTGCTGAGGCTTGGACTTTGAGTGCYCCCTTCTAAGGCTCAGGATCCCTCACAGGGCAAGGATTTAGCAGCCCTGGACYGGGGTCTTAAAACTGTATTCTTCAAGGTATATTAAGTCCCAGATTCATGCATACCTATGGCTGTCCCTTGCTTTGGGGCATTTGCTATGAATTTGAGGCAGCCTAGTAAGTCTTTGGGGATTTGGTGGCTGATCAGACACTACACAAGAAGCTCTTTTTTTTTTTTTTTTT